>JBAMJV010001095.1:0-67549 GCA_037951105.1 Echinarachnius parma | reverse complement strand
GCTGAGTAGGAACAGAGGTATTCCCTATTTCTCTAGGACAAATCCGTCTGTACATTGGTGGTGGACTTGAACAAACAAGTGTTATACTCTAAGTGAGGTATGTTATCGAAGTTCTAGCCCTTGAATCTACACAACAGGAGGCTGATACAAGGGTCATACTCCAAACACTCTACAGTGTCCAAAATGACGGAGTCGTCAGAATAGTTATTCATACCAATGTCACTGACATCATAAACATGTTTATGTATCATGGTATAATACATCTCACCGATCTCTCAAAGATGTGAGTGAGGAGTGAGGGCAGCCTATATAGAATTGGAATATACTGGCAATGAACGATTTGGCAAAACCCAGGCCGATGCAATAACAGATGACATTATCACTCAAGCACGTTGCATCACCATGTGTACAACACAGACGCTGACCAGTTTGAGGATTCCAATCTCGGAAAATTGAGAGCTTATGAGTTATTGAACAACGAGTTGTACAAATCTTGTACATGCAGCTACTGCCTCCTACAGAGGACGTTTCTCCTGCACCTGAAACGTGCTGCCTATGCCATTGACAAGAATGTTCGCATTGCCAAACCAAACATTCCTTCATGTATAGATCCCTGAATGATGACAAAGCAGTTGTAGTGTCATCTACACAGTAATCATGAACAGCAATATCATGTGGAGGTGTCAAAGGGTGTCACAAGAACAACTTACTGTTCCTGCTTGAAGAAGGCGGTTCCATTTTTCTGAAGTCGGCAACAGATTTGCGTAACATTTGGCAATTATTTCAAATATTTCACCGTTGTAAGGAATGTATCGCTGCACTCATGCTTTCCTATGAAGTCACCAACGTCAATAGGTCCACCAATTTAGCAATAATCCGTGTCATACGCAGAAGTGAAGTAGCTTTATTGCCCTTAGCCCTTTTCCTTTTTCTTCATGCGATTCTTGTTTTGTGTGTGGAAGCTGTTGAACTTCATGAGTATTGCCCTCTTTGGCTCACTGGAACAATACCCTGTATTATAGTGCCTTCTGACACTTTGTTCATGTTGGTGAGGTTGCATAGGTTCAGGAGACTGTCCATCTGATAAGTTGATGAATGATTGCGTTGTTGCTGTGGTCGGTTTGGTTTCCACTGCTACCGTGACATTGACTACAGCTCTTTGTCCACCGACGGCCTGGATAAACTGATGAGTGGTGGTGCTACATATATATTTCAACTCTGTGGAGATGAGTGGAGATGCAGTGAGTGGTTTTATGTAGACGCTTTTTAGTTTCCGCTTTATGTGGACTTCCAGCAGCTAATCCGCGAAGTTGTCCACCTAGGCTGTGTTCCTAGAAAGTCGTAGGAGGCAGAAGACATTTTTGGGACGAATCAATAACAACAATACCCCCATGCAAACTTCATAATGTGACTCTTTTAATAATTAGTAAGGAACCCTCTTTTAAACATGTCATGTATTAAGTTGTCAGACACCTTGTCAATATTGTGTGGGTTATCCTCGATAATAATTATGTTTGGAGTCTATAATCCAATGACCTAAGGTTGGTCATGTGCCACCCCCCCCCCCCCCCCCCCACGCGCACACACACACACACACACAATAATTTCTCATGTATCAAATTTAAGGGACGAAATATTAATACATGGTATTTTGGATAGATTTCGTATTATTTTATAGCAATTAAACACATATAAACCAATCATGACATTAACAACCCATATTCTTATGTATTTCATTGTTTTGTATTGCTTATGTTTGGTTTGCTAATTAGTTTGCATAACCTATGTCATTGTATTATGATCTTCATAGTCATTTTAAATGCAAATCAAGTTTATAAAGAACTTAATAAAGCTTATCTGTCATTCTTAAGCATTTAGTTGCCATTTATACATAAGCGCTATATACGAAATTTCACGTCCGTGTATGACACATCACGGTGTAACGACGTGTGACGCAATATTCGAAGATGCAATATGCTCAATTTGGTATCATACGATGCGTAGGACTCCAAGAAATACCTCCATGAAACAGCAAGCTTTTATCACCCTGCATTGTGGTGTTATTGCGCAAAAGTGTGATTGGGTCTTCATGACCCCTAAGGCTGATACACACTATTTAGCTGCATTTGGGGTGTTTTTTCTTAAAACTCGTCCTGTGGACTTCCAGTAGCTTATTGGCGGAGTAGGCCACATAGGTTGTGTTCCTAGCAGCCCATGTCTGAAATCCTTAAAAAATGGTGGTTTGCCCCCTGGGTATAACGTCATATTTCCCTATACTGAAAAACCTGCCACTATTCATGAAACGAAGGGGGTCGCTATTCATAAAGGCATGATTACCGCGTTTCATAATATGAGAGAAAGGGTCATTATTTATAATTTAGGTCAAGTTACTAAAAGGTCGCAATGTATAACCCAACATCAGGAACGCTATTTATAAGCATGGAGAAGGGGCTCTATTCATAATTCATATGGGGGAGGGGGGGGGGGGGGGTCACTACTCATAAGGCTCGCTATCCACAATAAGAAAAGGGTCGCTATTCAAAATCCTCAGAAATGTCGCTATTCAAAATATAAGAAGAGGATCGTTATTCGTAAAATATAATAAGAATAATACACTCGATTGATATAGCGCCTAATATAATTGATACTCATCTCTTAGCGCTTTATAATGATATTATTACCCTCGTCATATAATACAATGCAAACCAGCTCACATTGTGTGCACCATCTCCACCATCTCACTGGGGAGCATTCCTCTTAAGCGGCTCATAACAGGCGACACTGTTCTTACTTTATTCTTACATCGTATTATAAATAGCTACTCGTATTTTGTATTCTGAATAATGACTCTGAATTTACTGTGAATAACAACCCTTTTCTTAAACAAATAATAGTGACCCGCGATGTGAATTATGAACAGTGTCCTTTTCGTGGAATTTAGATGAATAGCTAGCCATTGTAATAATGACCTTTATTAATAATGAGCCCCTTTTCAAATGATGAATAGAGGTCCATATAACACATTGACCCTTATGAATAGCGGTCCTTACGCATAGCTAGCAGACCCCTCACCCACTCCCCCCCCCCCCCCCCTCCTTTACTTTCTCCCTCTTCTACTTATTATTTAGCACACTGTCTCTGTACCATCCTCTCAATCTATTCACCCTCGTTATGCTCGTTCAATCCCTTTCTTTCAACATTTCATATCTGTTTCCCCTTTATTTTCAAACTTTTTTTTTTCTCACAGAGTGTTATTCTGTCCATAGCTAATTTTAGTAGAAACATACATGATTATCACGTGAAGAAAAACAAAGTGATATATATCTTCCCATTTCTATTATGAATCTTTATTTTAAGCAAAAGTACAAAGGAAAGAAGGCAGTCTTATAATGCTTCAGTAAAAGTCATTTTGACAGAACGAAACCAGTTCAAGTTATTAATTTAGAACATGATTTTTGTTGGCAATGCGCAAGTTTCTTTTCTGTAAGCATGTAGAAACTGTGATTTAAGGCTTACATGTTAAGGCTCTAATTGCATTTGAACATTTATCTGATTCAATTTGAAATAAAACTTCAAGCATTTTGAAATATCCATATAAATGCAAACAAAGAAATTACATAAGCATACATCTACTTTAAGAACATCATATAGAAATACCGCACAAACCCTCAACGAAAGAAAACAAAATGCGAGCAAGATTAAGAATATGAATCTTCCAAATTATATATAAATATTGGTTAGTATCAACGGAATTCGGTGTGCAATTGAAAGCCATACAGAGGGTGAAGTGGCTATGATTCGTGCACATTCTACGAAATATTATACTGAAGCTAGCTAGTGTATCATGACAGATTAAGATATCTGGTTCTAGATCTGCATGAAGTTTCTGTTTGATCTGGCAATGATTTATTAATCAATCCCCCCGAAAAATACGATTCTTAAAATCTTCGCCAGTGTAGGTTTTTATGGTTGAAACAAAACTTTGAGTTTAGCCGTTTTGGTATTTTGGTCGAGAAACATGCCAAATTACTACATTACGTTCTGCCAATATTTCATATAATATTGTACATAAGGAAAATGCTTTATACACAACATACAGTTAGGAAGAGAGAGTCATCAGTCATTAAATTATATAAACAATAATACATTATTACGAATTCATTCAGAAGAAACTATACCGAACATGAAATATACTGCAAACTTATTACTATTACTATTAACATATTATATGAGAACCAATGTGCCCTAAATGCAAATACGCTAAATGAACAAAGAGAAGAAACATTTAAGTTTATGTCTACAATCAAACTGCAAATGGAACGACACGTCTTAAGGACAATATTTGGTCGAGTGAGTAGGCTTTTCAAATACCTTATGCAGGTAGGCGCCATGTAAATTCATAGGCCGGGGTTTGTAGGCTACATGCACCAGAGAAATTGCGTGGATAATGAACTCACGACTAATTATGCGTTGTTTACTTGAACATGTTGAAATGACTCTTCTATGCACGAGTTCGAAAAAAACCACCCCTCAAGAAGTTGACAACGGAACAATTTTAAATCTAAATATTGAAACATATGAAACAAGTTTGTAAAGATGACTCCTGTCGAAATAGTGCCTCTATAATCTTTACCTTCATCCTTTTTTACGAAGCATTACGGTAAAGCCATTTGTTAATCCTTTTTAGTGTTGTTTAAAACTTTTCTTACTTACATAATGAAGAGGTATATTAAAGCGCTGGTCCGTGACAAAAGATTTGTTTATTCATCTTTTTCTAAATCATAACTCAACCGCACACGTTAGCAAAAAAATACATGTATTACAGGATGATGAGGTGCGTGTTTTAGTTCGTGGTTATACATGTATATATGCCTGTTGTGATTGTTTGAAATCTTCACTGATTTATACTTCTCAATAATTACGCAAAACAACAGTATACAATAGTTTTTAACAAATGATCTTCATTTCAGTACTGATTATTACTCTTTAATCTCTAATTCGAAACATACCTATACTATGCAATACGAATACATTCAGACAAATCATGAATGTCACAAATAATTGTCATAATAGAATACCGTCTTTCCTTATTAATGTAAATCAACATAAACAGGTCATATGATTTATGATGACTGTCTGATGCAAAGTTTACACAAAATTTTCTCTTTCGGTTACACAATGAAATAACGAGTTAGACAAATTTGTTTACATCTTTCCACATATCTACGCGGTTTTTTAGAAACAAGAATCGTATGCATATGAACAATTGGTATATACAAATCAAACACTACTACAAACTGCAATATTCTATACCACAAATGTTTTCATAAACATCATACAAAAAACGGTAATAGCTGACGCTGCAAAATACGGTATTTTTAAATAAGACAGTAGTGATCATTATCTCTTCGATTGAATGAGCAATGTTAGTAACTACACAAACTATTAACTTGGTTTTGCTATCCGGCTTCTTTTATTGCTTGGTTAGCCTAGTGATTCCTTCGTACGTACACCTATTTTATATAAGAATAGGGCTGATCCGAATTACTTTTACTCGTGTAATAATTAGCTAGTAAAAATATACTAGAACAATACAGAATAAAAGCGTATATTATTATTTAGTTATAAGAGTTGTAGTTATACAAGCATTAATGATTTTGAATTATTATTTGTTGGCATTATATTTAATTTTCATTATCATTTCACTATCCATCATATTTTCTTAACACAAAATGGATTGAAAGAACTACGCATGGAATGAATCTGGATCCGTCCAATACAAATCATACAAACAAGTCAATTACGCATTATATATAATTCGTGTTTCTTTATGGTGCCATACAGTGTTGGCATATGATTTATTTGGAAAGTGGATTGCCAAAATTAATAAAGATATATGGAAGAAAGTATTATAGGAAATAAACATATTTTTTTTGGCGGAGGAGGGGGGGGGGGGGGGGGGGGGGGTTCGTGCTAACAAAAGTATTACAGGTTTAAGGCCGATGGTAAAATCATGTTATACAAGGTAACTGAAAATTAATCTTTGTTCTAAGTTATATTTTCTATGATCATGTTAGAGCTATTAGTTGCTAGAAACGTGATATTAGATTTTCGATTGTTTTTCTTCTCAATTAGTGTTTTGAAATATGCTTATTATGTATATCGATTAATATTATAAACAGTTTTAATATGTTAATCAATCTATATGTTAAACATGTTTATTTACAGTATTCAATTCATGTATTTCTTTCTGTATTATTTGTATAATAATATTGTATTATGTGATTATGTTGAGAATAAAATGAATTAATTTAAAATCAAATTTTGAATTTCGTCATCATAAAGTATACTTTCGGGAAAGCCTCAAATATTCGCCTATTATACTTTTGAATATACTTCATGTTACATACATGTATGAATGCTACATGTTTACGGTTTATCTCTTTGATCACGGTTAGTCTACTTAAAGTTGATTTAAGACCTAAAATAAAACCATTAGTTGCTAGTTAAAACTATTTATTAAACACAAATGACAGTTTTCGATTATTCTGTAATCAAGGAGATTTCTTGTTCTTGATTTAAAACATTTTTGGGAAATCTCGTATATTTGCATAATTCCTGTTTGAATATGCTTTACGAACAGCCTAACTTAATTTCAAATATGTCATGACATTTTAGGTCAACATTAGTTTGGGTGAAGCACTCGACTTGTATAATACACGTTTTGCAACAGTAGGCGATAGCCTACAATAATACCACCAGTGGCGTAGCTACGGAGGTAGGGGGAGCTAGAGAATATGAGCCTACCGATAATTTGACCCAAACAATAACAAATATAAGGGGGACATCTATGTACAAATGAAGAGCTTTCAACCAAAAGGCGCTAAATCCACTTTTTCAACTTCCGAGGAAAACAGGTTTCTTTGTCCCACTTTGTACACGTGCCTATGGGAATATGAACATTTAACTTTCTATATTTTGATTTTTTAGTGAGTTATTTGTCGTATAATGTGGATTCCTAGATAGCTACGTAGAGTATACATGTAGATATATCGTTAACTTAATGTTCAGCACATGACATAGTGTCTCATGGTTTCCACACAGTTTACATTTTGTGTTCATTCTTTTACCCCATCTTTTTAGATTATCTGCGGTTGGGAGTGTATTGATTCCCGCTCTTACAATAAAACTCAGAAAACCATTTGGTAGGTCACATATAAGAGACCTCCAAGTAAGATCGCTTTGTTCTAATTCTACCAGTTTCAGAAAACAAGTTATAAAACATTAACATGCGTTTTATGAAACCTTTGGAGTAATTAAGTTAATGAGATGGCGATCCCAAAAGTAGACATGGTAGACCTAGGGTTAGATATTCACGCAATACACCCCTCCCCCTTTCAAAAAGCACAATGGGCTGATGTGCATGTGATGTAAATATTTTATAGTAATCTTTGGTCTACGTGCTCATTTTACAATGAACTTTACTAAACAACCACCAGTTTAAAGTAAAATATGTGTGTGAGAGTTCAAAAAAGCTGGACAGATATCGGTGCTATCTTTATTCTTGATAACTAAACATGCATTTACAATGTGTTAGAGAGATAAACACAAAACTGGACAAATACCAGTGCTTTCATCATTCTTGAAGTACTACAATCATGATCTGAACTAATGTGTGTGAGAGTTCAAATCTCTAAACAAATGTTGGTATGATGTTGACACACGTTCATTAAATACATTAAAGACTAATAGCATTATTGTGAAATGCCCTGTACACAAAAAGAAAATCAAGTATACCAACGCGAATCAAATATTTTCTATCAATGTCATCAATTAGATATTGACATCAGTTCGAACAAATAGATAACACATCACGCGATGTTACTTGAAATATATATCTTAGGCAAGCGAAGTACAATCAGCTCATGGCTGGAGTTTATCAATATGAGATGTTATGATAACGGGTTCATTAACCCTAACCCCAACCCCAACCCCAACCCCAACCCTAACCCCAACCCTAACCCTAACCCTAACCCGCTGGGGAAGGGGGCGAGGGAGGAGCACGGCTCCCTAGCCCCTCCACCACATCCGGCGCCTATGGTTTAGTTGCACCTGTAAGATAAAAATAATTGTGCATCTCATTGCGCTGTGATATAACTTGAACCTTAGACATCGCATGACATGCGTCTATTATGATATCTTTCATATCCATTTTATCGATTCTAATTTGAGATAAGGACGACAAGTTGATACAATACTATTGATTCGCATAATATCCCTAACGTAAACACATCGATTACACTTTTAATCAATGTGTATATTTTATGGATACAATGCGAAATTTTAATTTACATTCATACGTTAACCTTTTATTCTAAAAAGATGCTTATCTGACATTGATAGTTAACCATTTTCCACTGACATTAATCCTGTAATAATGTTTGCACTGATCACATGGAGCCCGGGAAAACTGACCCGTTATCATAACATCTCATATTGATAAACTCCAGCCATGAGCTGATTGTACTTCGCTTGCCTAAGATATATATTTCAAGTAACATCGCGTGATGTGTTATCTATTTGTTCGAACTGATGTCAATATCTAATTGATGACATTGATAGAAAATATTTGATTCGCGTTGGTATACTTGATTTTCTTTTTGTGTACAGGGCATTTCACAATAATGCTATTAGTCTTTAATGTATTTAATGAACGTGTGTCAACATCATACCAACATTTGTTTAGAGATTTGAACTCTCACACACATTAGTTCAGATCATGATTGTAGTACTTCAAGAATGATGAAAGCACTGGTAAGCAATGAAATGCATTTAGATTTGTATAATGTGTCCTTTATTTAAAGGGACTTAGCAACATTGTCCAAATCCTCAAAATCCAATTGGAATTCTAGCGGTTCACTCATACACTTTTGTATTTGTATTAACAATAAAAGCTTGGAACAGGTTTCGGTTATTAAAATTTGATGTTCCAGACCGTTTTTTCCGATTTTATTAAAACGTATCGGTCGGTCATATTATCCATTATCAGACCATTCCCTTAAACGATCGGGGATACAATCTGGCATAAATTGCATTGTTTTACTAGTTAAACATCGTTTTTCTTTTATGAAACTTTTACACAAAATATAGATCAATCGTGCAATGATATTGCTATGCAACTGAAGTTTTAAATATACCCTTGGAATGAATAATTATCATAAAGTTAAAGGATCACAGAAATATATAAACTTTACTAATAGTAAATCTCAAATATAAACTATCACATACAACCAGATAACCCTAAGATAATAAGTCTATTTAATTGGCTATACCATACATATTTGCATATTAAACGCGTTCAAATCAACATCTGTCAATTTTAATTTGTAATAACTCAAACATATTTCAGTAACACTATACAACAAATACGAAAACATAACAAAATGCATCGCACTCTCGGTTTTGTTAGATGTGAACATGCACACTCGGCTTACGCCTCGTGCGCTACGCACATTTAACATTACACAACGCACTCTAGACCGTGTATTATTTGTATACTATCAGCTGTTCATAATAGTGATTAATTCACGAAACATAGTTGCTCATGTCAACATACGTTGAAGCCACACGAGTCATATTTAGCACCCAATATCATTTATACCTCCCGAATATACAGTACACACATACCTCCCGAATATACAGTACACACTAAGAAATTAAGGTTCATATTTGCACCCTTTAGAGTGCAACAAATTCAACCTTAGGGTGCCAATACGCAAATTTGGGGTGCCGAATTGCATCCTTAATTTTGCTTCTATTTGTAGCAGTACTTTGCACCCTAGCTTCAAAGTGTGTAAGATATTACGTACATTATCAATTTATGTACCATTCTGTTTTGTTTTTTATTTAAAACGATTAGATGCTTCAAATGAGCAACAGGTCACTCACCGGGCTGGGTAGAATGGCTAATTTGGGCTGTTCCACTGAAAAAACAAAAACAAACATGAACACCTCCCTTTGATACATTTTTTTACTGATACCAAAACTTGGACATTGGTTATATACATGTATTTTCCAAATATGAAATGACTTATAAACGATATGATATTAACAAAACTAAAATTAAAATTACTGTTAAATTGATCCAAGTAAAGTGTCTTACTCCACGAAAATTACTTGGAGCTTCCTCCTTTCTCTTCTGCCGTTGTTAAGCTTGTGGTAAGAGAAGAAAAAAATAGGGTTAGATTTTTTCAAATGTCCCTTCAGTATGAAGAAAATTATCATTGAAAATCATCATCTCAAAAGCGTTGCCCAACGCTTTTGGTAAAAAGTACAATTTCCGACTCTTGAGCTGAGCGCGCGCAAATTCTGTACCGTCTGTATCCACGGGTGCAGTGGATATCGTCAAACGGACGATTATTACTGCGACAAATCTACGGCAGGCCATCAAAATATGAACTCAATATTCGTTTTTTTTACTAGGTAAACAGTGGTCGTTTTCTTTCAAACTTTCACACATCTTTCAATTGTATTTTACAATGATATTGATATAGGATTGAAGTCTCAAATGTAATTTTGTGCAACATCTGACACTTTACAGGGATCACTTTAACTTTAACTTTAACTACCTACGACGAAGGCCCAGGGTGATATAAACCAAACACAACATGTAACTACACCCCTACTACACATAATATAAAAATATAAAGAATCGTTTAAGATTTTGTCTCTCAAAAAATATTTATGGTAGTTAGAAAAACAATGTGTACAAATAAAAGGTAACGAATAATCCTTGTTGAGTAAGCATACATAAAAGAGAAAATTGGCATACATTACAATTCGGAAAGGTAATATTATTATTTCAGTTTATTCAGTATTGGTAAATTTTAAATTGCACTGTTTTTCCAAATGCAGTGAAAGCATTTAAACACATGTGCCATTAAATATTAAAAATGAATGGAATATCAAACAGCATTGTTTCATAAACCATAATTAATGCATTAAGTCACATGAGCTGTTTCACAACAATGAACAGGCATGCGCAAGGTCTTGTGACTTCTGAATTGGGTAAATTTGTCTTTAATCTGTGCTCATTCAGCTATACGATGCGATAAATATATCAGGTTTTTACACAAAATGTACACAAGAACTGCATACATATTGTGCTTGATGACATTTTCAACATAACTTTCGGTTATGAAACTTTGAGCAAATGATTAGGGGGCAGTTACTTTTTGTATTCGGTTTAATAATCGCAAAATGGGTAGGAAATTGATGACTCTACTGAATAAACTCTTTCATTCCGCATAACTCCGCTTCTTCTAAAATCTTGAGAAGATCGTCTTGAAAGGCACCAGTACGATCCTTGTACATCTGTAGACACTCTCTCACGGCCCTTATCCGATTCTTGTGATGCTTGTCGTATATATTGTCTGCTTTGTTAGCCTTTATCCCAATAAGTCGACAGAGTGCCTTGTATGGCATGTCGTCGGATGGAAAGTTGTCTGCTAACATATCCAACTGCTTTTCCGTCACCTTAACCCTGGATTATTTGAATAAACAAACGAGGTTAAGTCGTTTAAGTTAATGTTACTGCGCGACATGTTAACTCTTGACCGTTCGCACATGCAGTGCGCATACCAAATCATCGCACTTCAATATTATTGTTAGTGTATGTCCACACGGAAACAAAAGAAAACGAAATTTGTATCCAATTCAAATTTTGAAATGTAAATTGCACTAATTGCACTGTGTGAATGAGTTAGCAAAGACATTTACACGATAATGTACATGTATGTACACGCATTACTGCAGACATCTTGAAATCCCCCATAAGCATATTTGTATCATAACAATGTACTAAAGCCATGCTTTATCAATCTTATTATAATTATGATTTTGCGCCATTCTGTCTTTAATAACAAACGGTAACCACGTTTGGTTGATAGAATGTGTATTTATGTGATTTGATATTTTCACTGAGTGATGTGTGAATATTCTATGGTTAATTAATATCAAACGACCGAGTTACGAGAAAAAAATACTTATTGCACTGACGTTGTACAAAGATATAACTCTTCAGTGGACAATTACAAATCTGAATACTTCAGTCAATAGTTCAGTAAATATCTTTTTAACGGAAGGGAAATGCGAACAACAAATACATGTTCCAAGTATATTGATAATAATGATACTACATCCCTTAAAGTGTACATTGAAGTAGTCTAACCTTCCATCGGCCGCTGTGGGTTTCGATGCTTTAGTTCTCTCTTGAGTGGAAGGTGTCCCCTCTAAAATGCAACATATCAATAACAAACATGATACTATTATTATAGGTTTGATGTATATAGCGCCTAATATGAAACAATATAATTTGTAACTGCTTTACACTACAGGGTGTCTAAAAAAGAATGGTACAGTTGGAAAATATTTGTTTAAGGTATGAAGATAATTTGAAAAACATACATATTTGGTGTCATATTATAATCAGGCTTTTTGGTGGTTTTTATCTCAGCTTAATTGGGTTGATACATCCTGAGATATGGTCATTTGTTTGCAAAAAATTCGAAATCCGCTTTGTGTCAGTTTACGTGCTGTGCATTAGATAACTTACTAACATGTTATCATTTTTAGAGCAAAAATGTAGCATGTATGAAGTCATTATTCAATTGGCTAAATGTGGTGCGTAAATGTATTGTTACCAATGTCTAAATTACATTTCAATAGATTTCACGCCTTTTGTTGGTTCAACAGAGGCTTTACAAAATCTTCAAAGATTCGTCTACTGAAGTAGTGTTTGAACATTAATGTGTATTATTACAATGCGAGCCTTTGCTACACTTTACAATCAGATATCCCTTGAGGAAACTTTCTTTATGGTCTCAATATTCGAACGCAAAGCCTGACAAATGTCTACAATCAATTACAGGTAAACAGTAATAAGGCAAACGCCTTTAGCTTAGCGACACCATTCGGAACTGTCAAAAGTGTTAGGAATATGAGGCGATCAGAATCCTGAATCAAGGTCAATTTGGAAGAACTCTGTCCAGAAAATTTGATTTTTAGGGAGATTGTACCATATTTCATCACCGTTAACCCTTTAAGCATCAGCAGTGACAAATATAATTGTACTATAGCCATTATTAACTCGTTATAATATCATAATTCTTAATGAGAATATTAAATGTGTGCAATGTCCAACGCCATTTTCAGAGCAAATACGCAAATCGGCAAAAACAGGTTTTTTGTATTTTAAAAACATGGTAAACAAAAGTTTAACAGGGTGGCACAGATACAACGGAACGGCATACTTTACGGCAAATTTACTAAACACACCTGGTGGGGAATATATTATTGAGAAAAACTAAGATCAACACATGTGATTGAATGAGTAGCTCTCATTCGAGTTTCCATTTGTGACCCCAAGTAAGGATTTCCAATGTGACCGATTTCATCACATATTTGGCTAGTTATTTCGCATATTTCGCTTAGTGAACAATACATCTGCATTTATTCGACTAAGCCGCACATTGATTAATTATATTATTATAACATGGTATATTACCTGCATTATACTCTTAACACAGAAACAATGCCAAATAACAGGCCAACATTTTATTTTTTTGATTTTTTTATTTTAAACCTGACACGGAGTCCCTAAGATACGAACGAGGATGAAATTTGGTGATCTTGGAATAATCATGTTGTCTTAGTAAAAGATCCAGTCTACCTGTCATTTTTTATACGAGGTATGCCGTCCTGTTTTATTGGGGTCTACACGTCTACACATATATGTATAAGAGCATTTACGGCCTTACTTCATGCAGACATAAGGGGTCCGGGTTTTCACCTGACAAGCCAAACAAATTTTTAGGGGTGGGGGAGGGGTACAGCATGTAGCTATGTCCCTGTTTAAATCCTCTCTTATTTAGCGTCTCGAAGTCAACGCGCCTTATCTTATCATGCAAATCAAAAAAGAAAATATTCGGGGTATTTATTTGAAAAGAAAATTACATTCATTAAAGGGATAGTTCAGTTTTGGTAAAGAGAGTACAGTTTTGGTCAAACGGAATTGTAGTAACCAAAACCTGCACAATTACATTACAAACTAATAGTTATAACTCGAAAGGAATTGAACATTACAAATGACTAAGTAAAAAGCCTGAAATCATTAAAAAAGAGCCGTTAAAACTCAAGAGGTCGCTCTCTAATAACTCATTGGTTTCAACGATGTTAAATAAAATATTGTGCATGTGATGTTTTGTTGAAATAGCGATTAGATAGAGAGATAATCAACAACTATTTAAAAACCTCTTTTGTACATTTTCGAAAAGAGAAAGCATTTAAAACTAAATTTTTACGGCTGGTTCAAAATTATCGAATGATTGTGGGGCCCCACAACTATTACAAATGGTTATGTTTATGGATATTTCAGCCATTTTTGAACCGATATTGATCAAATAAAGTTTATTCTGTCATTAAGATTGTATGCTCTTTCAAATTTGACACTCAGTTTTTCATTATCCCACAAAAATAATATTTTTTGTATCGCCCTCTATACCAAAACTCAACTATCCCTTTAAAATGATAAATGGACGGTAATTGTTTTTTTGTTGTTGGTCCTAAATTAGTAAATGTGAATTGTAGCATATTGTAACTGTAAGATAAGCATACGTCAACGACATGTATGCCTTCAAATCATTTCAACGTTGTTTCATACATGTTAAAGGGATAGTTGAGTTCTGGTAAAGAGAGTACAGTTTTTGGTCAAACTGAATTTTAGTAACTAAAAACATCACCATTACATGACGATCTAATAGTTATAACTCCACCATGCTCAAAAGGAATATAAAATTACAAATTACTAAATAAAAACGGCTGGTTAAAAAATGTATCGAATAATTGTGGGGCCCCACATTTATTACTAATGGTTATGTTTATGTATATTTCAGTCATTTCTGAACCGATTTTGATCAAATAAAGTTTATTTTGTCATTAAAATTGTATGCTCTTTCGAAGTTTACACTCAGTTTTTCATTATCTCACACAAAATAATTTTGCGTAGCGCCCTCTATACCAAAACTCAACTATCCCTTTAATTTTTAGTTAGGTAATATAGCGTAGAACATTAAGGCCTAAATCAGTAAAAAAAAAAAAAAAAATCATGAACGAACAATTTGCAACATAAATTTGGCTTATGATAAGCACTAGAAGTAGCAGCGAATGGTTTCCGGAAAGTATTACTATTTACACTAAGAAAATAGGTAACTTTTGAACTTTTTGTTGCCACACTGGCAGTACCTTTATAGGTGCACATTTGCACCTCTATATCAATAGAAAAGTTGCACCTTCAGGTTAAATGTGCATCGTTGCACCGTTTGGTGAGCAATGTGCACCTATAAAGGTGCTGCCAGTGTGCCAAAACAAGTGCAAACGTGACCCCTTTTTATAAGTTTGTTGAAGGGTCATTGTGGTAAAAGCACCGGTCCAGCAATTCGCGGGTCTCGAATTCGATTCCCGTCGAAGTTCAACGTGTCTCTTATTTATTTTAATCATTCTTGCGTGCTTACACTATTTTTTAGTTTATTGAATATATTAAAGAATAAACAGTTATTTAAAAATATCAAATATGCCAATCAACATAGGAATCATTAAAATTAATATAATATGTATTTGTCATAGCACTACTGGGTATGCTATGATCCTCCCAATGCCAATGAGCAGCTAGAAGTAATGCTTACCAGGGAGTAGAGATGATGTACACAGTATCATATTTCGAGGTAATAATACAGGGTGTCTCAAAAATAATGGTACAGTCAGGGAAAAATGATTAAAATATGATAATATGATAATTTTTAAATTTATTTTGTACCATATTACAGAAGAAGACTTGTGCTTTCAGATGCTCTTTGTATGACGCATTTCCATTCAGCGGATGTGAAATTATGTCTGATTGTATTTCATTAATTTGTGGGTAACGCATAATTATGTATGTGTTGTAAGATGTTGCTTTCTTCCAGATGCATGATCAAATATCATTCAAATGAAAATCTTTTTACTCACCGGGTTGCTGGGCCTGGCCACATCCTACGGTCTGTGTTGCACCACTGGATGAACACAAATTAGGCACGTTTACAGGATTAATATTGTATCATTATGCGTTAAAGGGGTAGTTTAGTTTTGGTAGAGAGGGCGCTGCACATCACAATTCTTTTGTGAGGTAATGAAAAACCGAGTGTCGAATTTGAGAGAACATGCAATTTTAATGGCAGAATAAACTTTATTTGGTCAAAATCGACCCAGAAACGGCTGAAATATCAATAAATATATCTGATCTTATAATTATTTGGGGCCCAAATAATTAGATGATTTTTTTCAAAAAATAAAAAAATGCTTGCACTTTTTCTAAAATTTTCAAAAGCGTTTTTTGAATAGTTGTTGATGATCTCTCTATTTAATCATTATTTCAATAGAACATCACATGCATAATCTTGTATGAAAAATGGTTGAAACCAATGCATTTTTAGAAAGCGCCCTCTTGTGTTTTAATGGCTCTTTTTGAATGATAACAGGCTTTTTACTTAGTCGTTTGTAATTTTGTATACCTTTCTAGCATGGTGGAGTTATAACTATTAGTTTATAATGTTACTGTCCAGGTTTGGTTACTAAAATTAAGCCTTACCAAAACTGTACTACCCCTTTAACGAGATTGAGACTACGAACCAATCGATATGTCATGTATTCAATTCAATTCAAAAGAGTCTATTATAGCAACCGCCTGCAAGCCAAAGGCTGAATTGCACAATGAATACATTATCAAAAACAGATTTAATACAAATCTAAATAAAAACAATAATCCAAAACGAATATAATATTGACCAGAACACATCACAAATGCTTAATGCTATTTTCTTCTGTAAAAGGGTTATGTGGGCAATTTAATGGTGATGGGCACCCATGTTTGAATTGTGCCCCCTCCCCCAAAAAAGAAGTAAATAAATCAATGAAATAAACATACATAAATAAATAAAAACATGAATGTTTACCTTGACGAGGAGTTGACCACCTGTCCCTGTATAGTCACATTGCCATCTACATGACCGGCAATTGTAACGTTGATATCAGCGCCTGACTGTTTCACTGTTGGCACTGCACAGCGAATATAAGTGACAAGAAAATATAAGTTTCACTAAATCCTTCATTATATGTATCTTATTGTGGAATTGGTAGACAAACCATTTTAACATGTTACCCAAACAACTTACTTGCAAGTCAAACACAGTAATATGATAATGTGTTATCTAAGTATGCACTAGTTTTGATATCAAAATGTAGAACCTCCTACCGACTAGTATTCATTATTTGTGTATGTGTGTATGTGTGTGTGTGTGTGTGTGTGTGTGTGTATGTGTGTGTGTGTGTGTGTGTGTGTGTGTGTGTGTGTGTGTGGAATTTGTTTTGATAAAAACAAAACAAAATCTATAATGATGTTTATGTTCTCTGTGTAGGTGTGTGCATAACTTTTGTTATGCGCGTCATTATGTGTTCATAGGCTTCAATAAGTGTGTATAGTTGATTAGTATCCTTTATTTTGCGCAACATATCCACGCATATACCGTAGGTAGCAAATTCTTGTTTTGGTTTCTATATTTTTCCACATAGATATATTTATATATCTCTTTTTTGTTATTGACAAAGAGTTCACTTACAGTACACACTTCTTTCACAGAAAGGCTTCACACACACACACACACACACACACACACACACACACACACACACACACACACACACACACACACCGTCTTGTAATGGGCTATATGGGGACAACTTGTTTTTAACGGTTAACTGGGGACCAAATTGCACACAAGCACACACGCACTGAGAAGTGTATATTGTGGGGACATACATCATGGATAAAGTGTGTAAAGTGGGGATAATTCATTTTTAACGGTTAACTGGGGACCAAATTGCACACGAGCACACACGCACTGAGAAGTGTATATTGTGGGGACATACATCATGGATAAAGTGTGTAAAGTGGGGATAATTCATTTTTAACGGTTAACTGGGGACCAAATTGCACACAAGCACACACGCACTGAGAAGTGTATATTGTGGGGACATACATCATGGATAAAGTGTGTAAAGTGGGGATAATTTATTTTTAACGGTTAACTGGGGACCAAATTGCACACACGCACACACGCACTGAGAAGTGTATATTGTGGGGACATACATCATGGATAAAGTGTGTAAAGTGGTGATAATTCATTTTTAACATTTGTCTGGGGGCCTTTTTTCACACATGCACGCATTGATAAAGATGTGTATTTCGGGGACGTGCACCCCATGATTGGGATGTGTGAAATGTTGACATTCAATACTTCACAATCGATTGGGGACATACTTTCACACGAACACACCTACAGTGAAAAGTGTGCATTCTGAGAATCATGAGAATGTGTACCATGCATTAAGTGGGGACCTAATACAACCATTCTATTACACCTTATACGTAACTATACACACACTGTTAACAAGTGTGTATTACGGGGACACCATCATGTATGAGGTGTGTGGAGAGGGGACAGTTCGTTTTTAAAATGGGGACCTAATACAACCATTATTTTACACCTTGTATTAAAATAAACACACGCTTAAAAAGTGTCTATTACGGGGACACCATCATGTATGAGGTGTGTGGAGAGGGGACAGTTCGTTTGTAAAGTGGGGACCTAATACAACCATTCTATTACACCGTATTTTTAACTATACACACACTGTAAACAAGTGTGTATTACGGGGAAAATATCATGTATGAGGTGTGTGGAGAGGGGACATTTCGTTTTTAAAGTGGGGACCTAATACTACCATTCTATTACACCTTATATTTAACTATACACACACGGTAAACAAGTGTGTATTACGGGGACACCATCTTGTATGAGGTGTGTGGAGAAGGGACAGTTCGTTTTTAAAGTGGGGACCTTATACAATCATTATGTTATACCTTATATCAAACTATACACACACTGTTAACAAGTGTGTATTACGGGGACACCATCATGTATGAGGTGTGTGGAGAGGGGACAGTTCGTGTTTAAAATGGGGACCTAATACAACTATTCTTTTACACCTTGTATTAAAATAAACACACGCTTAAAAAGTGTTTATTACGGGGACACCATCATGTATGAGGTGTGTGGAGAGGGGACAGTTCGTTTTTAAAGTGGGGACCTAATACAACCATTCTATTACACCTTATTTACATTTAACTATACACACACGGTAAACAAGTTTGTATTACGGGGACACCGTCATGTATGAGGTGTGTGGAGAGGGGACATTTCGTTTTAAAATGGGGACCTAATACAACCATTCTATTACACCTTATATTTAACTATACACACACTGTTAACAAGTGTGTATTACGGGGACACCATCATGTATGAGGTGTGTGGAGAGGGGACAGTTCGTTTTTAAAATGGGGACCAAATACAACCATTATTTTACACCTTGTATTAACATAAACGCACGCTTAAAAAGTGTCTATTACGGGGACATCATCATGTATGAGGTGTGTGGAGAGGGGACAGTTCGTTTTTAAAATGGGGACCTAATACAACCATTATTTTACACCTTGTATTAAAATAAACACACGTTTAAAAAGTGTCTATTACGGGGACACCATCATGTATGAGGTGTGTGGAGAGGGGACAGTTCGTTTGTAAAGTGGGGACCTAATACAACCATTCTATTACACCGTATTTTTAACTATACACACACTGTAAACAAGTGTGTATTACGGGGACAATATCATGTATGAGGTGTGTGGAGAGGGGACATTTCGTGTTTAAAGTGGGGACCTAATACAACCATTCTATTACACCTTATATTTAACTATACACACACTGTTAACAAGTGTGTATTACGGGGACACCATCATGTATGAGGTGTGTGGAGAGGGGACAGTTCGTTTTTAAAATGGGGACCTAATACAACCATTATTTTACACCTTGTATTAAAATAAACACACGTTTAAAAAGTGTCTATTACGGGGACACCATCATGTATGAGGTGTGTGGAGAGGGGACAGTTCGTTTGTAAAGTGGGGACCTAATACAACCATTCTATTACACCGTATTTTTAACTATACACACACTGTAAACAAGTGTGTATTACGGGGACAATATCATGTATGAGGTGTGTGGAGAGGGGACATTTCGTGTTTAAAGTGGGGACCTAATACAACCATTCTATTACACCTTATATTTAACTATACACACACGGTAAACAAGTGTGTATTACGGGGACACCATCTTGTATGAGGTGTGTGGAGAAGGGACAGTTTGTTTTTAAAGTGGGGACCTAATACAACCATTCTATTACACCTTATATTTAACTATACACACACTGTTAACAAGTGTGTATTACGGGGACACCATCATGTATGAGGTGTGTGGAGAGGGGACAGTTCGTTTTTAAAGTGGGGACCTAATACAACCATTCTATTACACCTTATTTATATTTAACTATACACACACGGTAAACAAGTGTGTATTACGGGGACACCGTCATGTATGAGGTGTGTGGAGAGGGGACATTTCGTTTTTAAAGTGGGGACCTAATACAACCATTCTATTACACCTTATATTTAACTATACACACACTGTTAACAAGTGTGTATTACGGGGACACCATCATGTATGAGGTGTGTGGAGAGGGGACAGTTCGTTTTTAAAATGGGGACCTAATACAACCATTATTTTACACCTTGTATTAAAATAAACACACGCTTAAAAGGTGTCTATTACGGGGACACCATCATGTATGAGGTGTGTGGAGAGGGGACAGTTCGTTTGTAAAGTGGGTACCTAATACAACCATTCTATTACACCGTATTTTTAACTATACACACACTGTAAACAAGTGTGTATTACGGGGACAATATCATGAATGAGGTGTGTGGAGAGGGGACATTTCGTTTTTAAAGTGGGGACCTAATACAACCATTCTATTACACCTTATACTTAACTATATACACACGGTAAACAAGTGTGTATTACGGGGACACCATCTTGTATGAGGTGTGTGGAGAAGGGACAGTTTGTTTTTAAAGTGGGGACCTAATACAACCATTCTATTACACCTTATATTTAACTATACACACACTGTTAACAAGTGTGTATTACGGGGACACCATCATGTATGAGGTGTGTGGAGAGGGGACAGTTCGTTTTTAAAATGGGGACCTAATACAACCATTATTTTACACCTTGTATTAAAATAAACACACGCTTAAAAAGTGTCTATTACGGGGACACCATCATGTATGAGGTGTGTGGAGAGGGGACAGTTCGTTTGTAAAGTGGGGACCTAATACAAACATTCTATTACACCGTATTTTTAACTATACACACACTGTAAACAAGTGTGTATTACGGGGACAATATCATGTATGAGGTGTGTGGAGAGGGGACATTTCGTTTTTAAAGTGGGGACCTAATACAACCATTCTATTACACCTTATATTTAACTATACACACACGGTAAACAAGTGTGTATTACGGGGACACCATCTTGTATGAGGTGTGTCGAGAAGGGACAGTTTGTTTTTAAAGTGGGGACCTAATACAACCATTCTATTACACCTTATATTTAACTATACACACACTGTTAACAAGTGTGTATTACGGGGACACCATCATGTATGAGGTGTGTGGAGAGGGGACAGTTCGTGTTTAAAATGGGGACCTAATACAACTATTCTTTTACACCTTGTATTAAAATAAACACACGCTTAAAAAGTGTCTATTACGGGGACACCATCATGTATGAGGTGTTTGGAGAGGGGACAGTTCGTTTTTAAAGTGGGGACCTAATACAACCATTCTATTACGCCTTATATTTAACTATACACACACTGTTAACAAGTGTGTATTACGGGGACACCATCATGTATGAGGTGTGTGGAGAGGGGACAGTTCGTTTTTAAAATGGGGACCTAATACAACCATTATTTTACACCTTGTATTAAAATAAACACACGCTTAAAAAGTGTCTATTACGGGGACACCATCATGTATGAGGTGTGTGGAGAGGGGACAGTTCGTTTGTAAAGTGGGGACCTAATACAAACATTCTATTACACCGTATTTTTAACTATACACACACTGTAAACAAGTGTGTATTACGGGGACAATATCATGTATGAGGTGTGTGGAGAGGGGACATTTCGTTTTTAAAGTGGGGACCTAATACAACCATTCTATTACACCTTATATTTAACTATACACACACGGTAAACAAGTGTGTATTACGGGGACACCATCTTGTATGAGGTGTGTCGAGAAGGGACAGTTTGTTTTTAAAGTGGGGACCTAATACAACCATTCTATTACACCTTATATTTAACTATACACACACTGTTAACAAGTGTGTATTACGGGGACACCATCATGTATGAGGTGTGTGGAGAGGGGACAGTTCGTGTTTAAAATGGGGACCTAATACAACTATTCTTTTACACCTTGTATTAAAATAAACACACGCTTAAAAAGTGTCTATTACGGGGACACCATCATGTATGAGGTGTGTGGAGAGGGGACATTTCGTTTTTAAAGTGGGGACCTAATACAACCATTCTATTACACCGTATTTTTAACTATACACACACTGTAAACAAGTGTGTATTACGGGGACAATATCATGAATGAGGTGTGTGGAGAGGGGACATTTCGTTTTTAAAGTGGGGACCTAATACAACCATTCTATTACACCTTATATTTAACTATACACACACTGTTAACAAGTGTGTATTACGGGGACACCATCATGTATGAGGTGTGTGGAGAGGGGACAGTTCGTTTTTAAAGTGGGGACCTAATACAACCATTCTATTACACCGTATTTTTAACTATACACACACTGTAAACAAGTGTGTATTACGGGGACAATATCATGTATGAGGTGTGTGGAGAGGGGACATTTCGTTTTTAAAGTGGGGACCTAATACAACCATTCTATTACACCTTATATTTAACTATACACACACGGTAAACAAGTGTGTATTACGGGGACACCATCTTGTATGAGGTGTGTGGAGAAGGGACAGTTTGTTTTTAAAGTGGGGACCTAATACAACCATTCTATTACACCTTATATTTAACTATACACACACTGTTAACAAGTGTATATTACGGGGACACCATCATGTATGAGGTGTGTGGAGAGGGAACAGTTCGTTTTTGAAGTGGGGACCTAATACAACCATTCTATTACACCTTATATTTAAGTATACACACACGGTAAACAAGTGTGTATTGCGGGGACACCATCTTGTATGAGGTGTGTGGAGAAGGGACAGTTCGTTTTTAAAGTGGGGACCTTATACAATCATTATGTTATACCTTATATCAAACTAAACACACAGTGTACAAAGTGTGTATTACGGGGACACTATCATGTATGAGGTGTGTGGAGAGGGGACAGTTCGTTTTTTAAGTGGGGACCTGATACAACCATATTTAACCGTACACACACTGTAAAAAGTGTGTATTACGGGGACACCATCATGTATGAGGTGTGTGGAGAGGGGACAGTTCCTTTTTTAAAGTGGGGACCTAATACAACCATTCTATTACACCTTATATGTAACTATACACACACTGTTAACAAGTGTGTATTACGGGGACACCATCATGTATGAGGTGTGTGGAGAGGGGACAGTTCGTTTTTAAAATGGGGACCTAATACCACCATTCTTTTACACCTTGTATTAAAATAAACACACACTTAAAAGGTGTCTATTACGGGAACAGCATCATGTATGAGGTGTGTGGAGAGGGGACAGTTCGTTTTTAAAGTGGGGACCTAATACAACCATTCTATTACACCTTATTTATTTTTAACTATACACACACTGTAAACAAGTGTGTATTACGGGGACAATATCATGTATGAGGTGTGTGGAGAGGGGACATTTCGTTTTTAAAGTGGGGACCTCATACAACCATTCTATTACACCTTATATTTAACTATACACACACGGTAAACAAGTGTGTATTACGGGGACACCATCTTGTATGAGATGTGTGGAGAAGGGACAGTTTGTTTTTAAAGTGGGGACCTAATACAACCATTCTATTACGCCTTATATTTAACTATACACACACTGTTAACAAGTGTGTATTACGGGGACACCATCATGTATGAGGTGTGTGGAGAGGGAACAGTTCGTTTTTGAGGTGGGGACCTATTACAACCATTTTATTACACCTTATATTTAACTATACACACACTGTAAAACGTGTGTATTACAGGGACACCATCATGTATGAGGTGTGTGGTGAGGGGACAGTTCGTTTTAACGTGGAAACCTATTACAACTATTATATTACACCTTATAACCAGACAGTATCCTCGATAATTGTGATGACATGAACAGGATATTGCATATTTTGCATTAAGAATGAAATCCTTGTAATGTCATAGGAGATTTTAATATTAATATGTTAATGTTAGATCACAGAAGCAATCATTTCGTACATATGACCGAATCTTATGGTTTGCACCAACTGATAGATCGACTAATTAGAGTAACAAATTATAGATCGTCAACTCCTATTGATCATATTTATACAAATATTTTGTCTTATAATAGTTAGTCACATTGTGTTAATGTTGAAACAGCCGATCATTTCCTTGTTTATGTCGTTAAAAGTTTAAATCGCAGTCATCAGACAAGAAAGATGTGACTTGCAGAAACTTTCTATATTAATCTGTCGAGTCATTTAGCAATGAATTAAAGGGACATTTTCCCCAACATATAATCACCTTTGATTATGTTCTCTAAACGTTAAAACACAATTTCATGCAAATACGACCAACATTGGCCTTTTGAGCAAGGGATGAGCATCATTCAAAGTCACTCGCTGTACGGGATAATCCCATTCATCGCGAACACCATGGAGGCTGCCATTGGTGTTTATGAAACTCGGATCGCTCTATGATGTGATGTCAAACCCGAACTACTCTTTTTGTTGGCTCACGTTTGGCCTTGTGTTTGTGCACAAACCCCGCGAGCTGCGAGAGCTAACAAAAAGAGGCGGAGCTTGTTTGTTCGGGTTTGACGTAGCATTTCGGCGCGAACAATTACAAATATGGGTTTCAAAAAAATATAATGGCAACCTCCACGCTATACGCGATGAATGGGATTAGCCCATACAGCGATTGACTTTGAATGATGCCCCTCCTTTGTACAGAGGGCAAACATTGGACATATTTGCATGAAAATATGTTTTAATGTGTAGAGAAATTAATCAAAGGTAAATAGATGATGGGGAAACTTTCCCTTTAATGAGTGAGCAATGGTAAGACGTTCACGAATGCTCCAAAGCTAATGATGCTTACAATCCCCTTTTTTTCAACGGTTTATACAAATTTGTGACAAACACGCGCCTAATAAAAAAGAAGACTGAATACTTAAAAAGAAATCTAAATCTTGGATAACAAAAGCAATAAAACGGTCGATAATTTAACAAAATATGAAACTTATAGAAACATATTAACAACAGTTTTAAAAACAGCAAAACAAATGCATCATGATACCCACTTCGGGAGGATACAAATAACTCGAAAAGGACTTGGAAACATATAAATGAATTATTAAACAAGAAAAGTACTCCACAAAATGATACTAAAATTCAAACACTTGTAAGAAAAGAAATTAATGGTATGAGCATGAATGTAACTACTTAATTTGAAAAAAGCTAATATCGATACAAATCTTGCAAGTAAAACTGTCGATATGAATTTGAAATACAATTACTATTTAGGTCATCGTCATGAAAAATCTTTCTTTTTCCTTCTAGTCACTAGTCTATAAGTAAAATATGTAATTAATACTTTTGAATCCAAGAAGGCATGCGGATATGATGACTTGCCAGTACGTTTCTTAAAAGATGCAAAGGTGTTTGTTTGTAAACCACTTGCACATAATTATGTTAAATCTGTCGTTAACAACAGGAATACTTTTGGTTTTTCTTTCTTTGGACAAACACTTAACTCTTAAACACCATATCACAAACATCTGCCAATCTGCATCTTGGGGTATTTTCAAAATAGGGAAGATCAGGCGTCTGCTTGACCAATCATCCGCTGAGCGACTCGATCACGCCTTCGTCTCCTCTTATCTGGACTACTGCAACTCCCTCCTCGCCGGCCTCCCTTTTTCTCATATATCCCCCCTCCAACGTATCCAAAATTCAGCCGCTAGATTAGTCACCCTTAGAAGGAAACATGACCATATATCCCCTGTTCTCCGCTCACTTCATTGGCTACCAGTCCATTCCCGCATTACTTTCAAGATCCTACTTCTCACATATAAAATCACACATAATCTTGCCCCCATATATCTTCAAGACCTAGTCTCCCTTCGTTCCTACTCTTCTACCAGACCCCTCCGTTCATCTTCCTCTCTCCAATTACTTCATGGCCCACGCACAAAAACCCGTTATGGTGACCAAGCCTTCTCGTCCATTGCCCCCACCCTTTGGAACAAACTCCCACCCCATATTCAGAATGCCACATCTATCGAATCATTTAAAATCCTCCTCAAAACCCATCTTTTTAAGCAGTTGTAATTTTCTGGAGGCGCACACAGATAGTTATTAAGTATTGTATTACACATGTATTTGTTATTTCTGATTTGTTACTTTGACTTTGATGTTGTATTGTTTTTATGCTATCGTGTTTACTAGTTTTCTTATTTAGACAGACCACCAGTGCGCTTAGAAACGCCCGTATAAAGCGCCTTATAAATGCAATTATTAGAGTTGTACCGATATTTAAAAAAGGAGATAGGAAATTACCGGGTAATCATAGACCCATCTCTATTTCACCAACAATGAGTAAAGTATCATTATGACAAAAATAGTTAATGCTCTTCTATTAAAATTCTCGGAAGACAACTAAACATTATACGAACATCAGTACGGGTGTAAACATGGCTATAGTACTAAACTCTCATTGATTAATCAAATTACATAATATACCCGCCAAAATATTGTAATTTTAGAGTATTTGCAGATGACTCCAATTTATTCCATATTTTTTATCAAGATAAAAGACACACTGATTTGATAGAAAAATGCATGAACCTGAAGGATATTATGAAATTGTGAAATGCCAATGAATTGACTTGTGAACCAAACTAAGTACATTCTTTTTTCAAAATAAACGAAAACATTTTGTAATATCGGGTCAGTTTTTAATTAATACAAACATTTTAGAATCTGTTGATTCAGCATCGTTTCTTGGAATCGTATTGCTAAACATTTAACTAGGCAGAAACATATAAATAGTGTCTGCACAAAAATCAGTAAAAAACTTTTGGTTATGCTTTATAATGCATTTATTCTACCCCATATAACGTATTGTCTGGAGGTTTGGGGTGCAGCAAACAAAACAAATTCAAATTCTGATTCTTCAGAAATGAATTTCACGGTTGTTAGCATATAAAGATATTAGAGAGCCGTCAGGTCCACTATTTCATGAATAAACTGTTAGACTTATTAAGCAATACCTTTATTTGATATGCATATTCATGCATGATTTGATAAAAAATAATGTACCTCATAA
This sequence comes from Echinarachnius parma, assembly GCA_037951105.1. Taxonomy (NCBI): domain Eukaryota; kingdom Metazoa; phylum Echinodermata; class Echinoidea; order Clypeasteroida; family Echinarachniidae; genus Echinarachnius; species Echinarachnius parma. Next base: position 39,907 of record JBAMJV010001095.1, on the reverse strand, counting down.
ATGTATTGATTATTTCTCATTTCTTGATCATCCGTACGAAACACGGAATAAAAAGACTTGTAATATAAGCATTATCAAAATTAAAGAAAAAACACTGGAAAACAATTTATTTTATATTACGACCACATTTGTGGAACAATCTACCAATAACTTTAAGGAAAAATATTTTGTTTGTGTAATTCATTATTTTTGGGACTAGCCCCGATTAGCATTGCGCTATTTTGTTAGCCCCTTTTGTCAATTCTTCTATTGTATTGTTAATTTCAAGATGTTCAAGATCGTTTCGAGATCATTAATCTGTAGTATATGACTATATATATTGTAAATTGTAAATATTGAACTGATTATTACTGACAATTAATTAATTAATTTCATGTCATTAAACTAAACACACACATAAACACACACGGACAGTTTGCGTTTATTACCGCACAGGTGGGGACATCTGAGCGCGCGCGTGCAGTTCGTGTTTATTACCGCACAGGCGGGGACATCAATGTGGATTTGATTGAATTAACCACGTAAGACTTGTAACACCACCGGTCACCATCCAGTGCGCAAAAAATGCGCGTGCGCATAGTTGTTTATCTATCGCAAGCTGGCGCTATTTCTCTTTCTGAAGAACATTCATTTCTGTCTCTAACCTACTATATGGGGACAATCACTTGACAACTTAGTATAACATTTGTTATTGGTCAAAGGATCGAAAAATGAGGGAATTACGAGTGCGGACGTCCCCACTTCGCGTGTGTCCGCACTTGTTGGGTTAAAGATACAAAAATGTCCCCATATGTTGGTTCATACAGGCTCACACCCACACACACACACCCACACACACACCCCCCCCCCCCCTCCCCCCTCTCTCCCCCTCTCCCTCTCTCCGTATCTCTCCCTCTCTTTCTCCAAACAAACACACAGACAGAAAAACCCACAGCACAGCTCACACACATTTTGTACACCCGCATGCGTAATACATGTACTAGGTTTGTGTAGCTCAGCATCATGAATATTCATGATGCGTATACCTTTAAACCAATCGGGAGGCAGGATTTTGCTGTAATAGGTAAACCTGTTTGGGAAAAAAAATTTCGCGCCCCGGACGGCGGGCGATATCGGAGCTAGAGCTAGCGAGCTAGCTACCAGCTAGCTTAAGTCGGTTTTCTCGTCCGATAAGAGTCAAAATGACTCCCAAATGGTCTAGTTGTCTCGTCGGTATGGGTAATGGTTGGGGTTATGGTATTTTTTATTTATTTTTTATAATTTTCTTGTTAATTAATTTTTTTTTATTTTTTTTTTATTTTGACATAAAATAGATAAAAAATGCTTAAATATTATTGTTGTGCACTTAAGAATTTTTGTTTGCTAAAATGTCACATTGACCCCTGTGACCGTAACACTTTGAGTGCACGACTCAAGAGTCAAGGACAAAAAGTTATTGTAAATACAAGTAGGTACGGTGACTTTGAAGGGACTTGGATAATTTTTGGCTTCTTCATTATTATTATTTTTTTTTTTTGCTGGAACCTTGGAAAATTATTCTGTATGCCTTTATAAGCCCCCAGTATGAATTTCAGGTGAATTAAAGAATTTTTCGCGAAAATATTCAACATTTTTAAAAATTGATAATACCCTGTCTCAGCCTTTAAATATTTTTTTTGAGAATGCAGAAGTCACTAAATGAGACATATATAAATGACTAGCAACTCATGTTTAACGGAAATATATACAATTTATTGCATAATACAAGTAATTTGCTGAGAAAATAACTTATCTTATAACACATACATTTGCCAGATATAAAATCACGCAAATGAAAACCTGTGACCTGTGACATTTGATCTTTGACTAAATGACCTTAAAATCACAGCCCTTCATCTATCCCCCTAGACACATGAATATATCAAGTTTGGTGACGATTGGTCATTTGGTTCTTGGGATATGGCAAAAAGAAGAGTTTCCCGCCAATTGTAACGACTTTCTCAAGTGGATAATACAGAAAACGGCCATAACTTTTTTTTAAATGATCGGAATTGGCTCAAATTCACAAAAGATGTTTACTATGATATACTCTTAATTTTAAATTATTTTTTTTCAAAATCGGACTATCCCATAATTTTTTTATTATGCAGAAAACTAAATAGGAGTATGTCTTCCTAGCACATTACCAGCCACTTGCATTTTCTTGAAAATTCGATGTCCAGATTTTCAAAAATGAACATTTTGACCAGGGTCAATCAGGGTTCGGGAGGGATGCTTACGTGCATCATATTTCACTAACCTGACAAAAAAAACCTCTGCAGGAAGTATGCTAACTCGAGGTTCAATCTGGTTTTGTAACCACGCATTAGGGTTAGGGTTAGGGCCTATACTAGTAGTCTATATTAAAAGACCTTACATTGTAGATTCATTTAGCGAAGGACACATTTTCTGTGCCTCCGAAGGCACCCCCACAAAAAATGCATACAGATATTGGCTAAGAAATATATCAATTTAAAAGTATATATAATTAATTTAGGCCAAGCTCACGTAATGCTCATGGTTAAACTACAATTTTCGGGCCAAATTAGGTCATAATATGACCCGTAAAGATGGCCTAAAAATCATCATTTACACCTACTATATTATGGTAGGTGTAAATGATTATTTTTAGGCCATCTACACGGGTGAGGACCTTGTTTTACTTTTTTCTTCTTTCTTTTGTTGCTTGTCAGGTGCCCGGCCTCATGAAAATCCAATGCCCCCCGGTGTGCACCCCCCCCCCCCCCCCACTGAAAATATCCTAGCTACGCCATTACATTGCATAGAGCACAATTAAAAAAAGGGTGAGGCTGACTTATTGGCAATCAAAACTGTACTACCCTTTTTAAAGGGATACTTGAGTTTTGGTAAAGAATGTACAGTGTTGGTCAAACTTAATTTTAGTAACCAAAACTTGCACCATTATATTACAGACTAATAGTTATAACTCATCCATGCTCAAAATGAATAACAAATTACAAACGACTAAGTAAAAGGCCAGTAATCATTAAAAAAAAAGCCACTGTAACTCAAGAGGGCGCTCTCTAAATAGTCATTGGTTTCAACCATTTTAATGAAAGTGTGTGCCTGTGATGTTTTGTTGAAAGACATGGAGTAGGGGTCATTTTTGACCCAGCTTTCTCACAGTATATTGAGAATGTAAAATATGTGAATAATCGTCTTTTACTAGTGACATTAAATATAAACAGCTACAAAGTCACTTTCATTCAAGTATATGCCCCCCAACAAGGCAGGTCAAGGGCAGAGAAAGACGAATTCTACGAGCAATTGCAAGACACTATAGACATCACACCAGACGGCAGCGACATCGTCATTATGGGAGACTTGAATGGTCACGTCGGAAAAGATCCCGTTGAAGACGTGATTGGCAAATTTGGCGTAGGAGAAAGAAATGAGGAAGGGGAACTACTTATTGACTTCTGTGTGAGAAACAACCTTTCTGTGATGAACACATACTTCTCGCACAGGGAGAGCCACCAATACCCATGGTACAGATACAACTCAAATATTGGACAATATGACCAGAAATCACAAATTGACTTTGTCTTGACAAACAAGAAATCCATCATCCGTGACGTCAAGGCAATCCCATCTGTATCACTCGACTCGGACCATAGACTGGTCAAAGGGAAGATGAAAATACACTTACCATCTGTGGAGAAGAAAACGGTGAGGAAGAAACTGAAAATAGAGAATTTGGAGGGCGCTAAAGCAAAAATCGAACAGAAGTTAGCCGAGGAAAGAAACAATATCAAGGGGGATACCATTGATGAACACTGGAATAGCTTGAAAAACTGCTTACAAGAAATTCAGGAAAATGAGGTTGGAATGACAGTTGTGGGAAACATGAAAGAGAAAACACTGGCTGGTGGACAGAAGAGCTAGAAGCAGAAGTTGACAAGAATAATGAATGCTTCAGACAGTGGCTGAAGAAAAGAACGCCAGAGAATAGAACAGCGTATTTGAATCAGCGTAACTATGTCAACCAGGTGAAGAAGAGGGCCCAGACTCAAATGTGGGAACAAATAGGAACAGACTTAAAAGAAGATGTACAGGGAACCAAAAAGTTGCTGTATAGTATGGCAAAGGCCTACAAGAATAGGAATGATGATAAATTAAAGAACACTAGCCTAAAGAATAAAGCTGGGGAAATTATTACAGGCCAAAGTAATATCCTAGACAGGTGGATAGAGTATTTCAAGGAGCTGTTGAATGTGGAAGGAGAGGAAGTACCAGACACACGCACCCAACCTGAACAACCTAATCTTTTAGTTGATCTCGAGACAACTGAAGACCAGATAACAATGGCTGAGCTGGAGCAGCAATCAACTCTACAAGGAACAACAAAGCCCCAGGACCCGACATGATTCCGATTGAAACAATCAAGGCAGGAGGTGATCCCTTGAAGAACATCCTACTTGACCTGTTTAACCATGCATGGAATACAGGAACAGTACCAGAAGAGTGGAACCAATCAGTGATCTGTCCTATCTTCAAAAACAAGGGAGACCCACTAGAATGCAAGAATTACAGAGGGATATCACTCATGAGCCATGTTGGGAAACTATATGAGAGGATACTGGAAAGAAAAATGAGAAACAAAGTAGAAGAGGTCTTGTCTGAGAGCCAGTGTGGCTTTCGACCAGGAAGAGGAACAACAGACCAGATTGCGGACTTGAGACTGTTGCTTGAGAAAAGCTGGGAATATGACATTGATCAGCACATCTGCTTCCTAGACCTAGAGAAAGCCTTTGACAGAGTCCCAAGGGAGAAAATGTGGAAGGTGATAGAGGAGACAGGGATCAACGGCAGACTTCTCAGGGCCATCAAGAGCACATACACAAACCAAAGGAGCACATTACTTGGTGGAAAGAAGCATTTTGACATCAACACCGCTGTACGACAAGGGAGTGTCCTTTCACCACTCCTGTTCATTACATACCTCAACCATGTAATAGTCAAAATAGAGAGGGAGGACCACAGAGCAGAACGCTTTGGCTATGCAGACGACTTGGCGCAGACCGCAGACAGCCAGTCCAGACTGCAATCTATCATGAACCAATGGGACCAGGAACTTCCTGCTGCAGGACTTAAACTGAGCTACAGCAAGACAGAATACATGCAAGTGAGCAGGGAAATGCAAGAAGGCGAAATCAATGTGAATGGGCAGACTTTATTTAGGCAACCAAAATAACGGCAAACAACTTGATGGAAGATGAAATTAACAACATAATTTCCAAGTTCACAAGGAATGTGAATACACTGTACCCCCTCCTCAAGGAAAGGAAGATACCGAAAGATGTCAAGGCATGCATGTACACTACCATATTAAGACCAGTCCTGCTGTATGGTAGTGAAACCTGGATCCTAACTAAAAAAACTCAAAAGCAGAATTCAAGCTACAGAGATGAGAGTACTACGACTCATTCATGGTGTAACCAAAAGAGACAAAATAAGAAATGAAAACATCAGAAGCACACTCTCAGTGGAATCCATTCTGACCATCATCGAAAGGAACGAACTGAGATGGTATGGACATGTCTTGAGGATGCCTGATGCAAGGGACACAAAAAGAATGTACGACTGGAAACCACGAAAGAAAAGACCAATAGGCCGACCGAGAAAAGATGGGAGGATCAGATCAGAGAAATCACCCAGAAAGAGGAGAGCAACTTCCAGAAAGTCAAAGCATTGACACTTGACCGGACGAAGTGGATGAGTTTTACGAGGCTGCTAACTGACAGGCCAACTGGCCTACAGGCGTCAGGGTGAGAAGGTGAGAAGGATAGAGAGATAATCAACAACTATTTACAAACCACTTTTGTAATTTTTGAAAAGGAGGAAGCATTACAAAAAAAATGTAACGGCTGGTTCAAAATTGTCAAAATATATACGTAGTATTGTCCATTGAAATAATGTCAGTGCAGGAATTAAACTACCTATGTAATTTTTGTATTCTTAATTAACGCCTTTTTTGTTGAATTACATGTACTTACGAATGCAACACATTTAGTTGAATATCTCATAAAGTGATTATTTTAAAACTATAAATCCTATTATTAGCTTCATGCCATATTCCATCTTTTCCTAAGGCTGTTGTCACACGATGCTTGCGATCACCTGCATCAGCCTGCAACAAGACAATATAACTTATGAAGGGCATATCATGTTCGAAATAACTAAACGTTACAACATAATGCAAATTTCGCAATAAATTCGGTCTAATTCCCAGTTATAGACATACATAGGTTTTGTGTATTACATTACGGCTAAAATAAACCTTAGATACTATTTATCGTGCTTAATAAGCATAATAAGCCTGATTAAGGGTTGTTGATCAAACAATAGCACGACTGGTCACGAGGAACGCATGCGCCGTGTGTTCTCTTCCCGTCGCAAGTTCCCATCGCAAGTCTCGTCGAAAGGTTTTGAACATGTTCAAAATCTGTTGACACCAAAATAATAGAAGAGAGATAGCATGCGGTGATGGCGTAGACTTGTAGTGCGGGAGTGGTCTTTCATTGGCTGCAACCGCTGCATCTCACCCTCGGCTCTAGCGCTCTTGGGCCCAAGACTCTCCTTCATGTTGTTGGTTTTTCTAACTTGTTTATCGGTAATTTATGTTTGGGGTCTTTGTGTGAGCTAAAAGCCAAAAGCTTGGACCCCGTCCTATGTATTTTGCAACATTTATCTTTGACATGGCTCCATACTCAGGTTTAATTCATATTAGCTTGGTGCACCTATAGGGTTGCCCGCCGCTAGTATGCTCCTCGGGGATTCGAGGATGTGTACAAGATAATTGTGCGGGTCTGAACTGTACCAAATTACCAGGGGTAATAATAAGAGTTTAGAGGCTGTTCTGCATTAGGCGCTATCGAGCAATGCTCGCCCCCCTCCCCTCCCAATACATTTTGTTTCCAATCGAATCGGCGCCTCTGCTATCGAACTATTATTATTATTATTATTATTATTATTATCATTATCATTATCATTATCATTATTACTATTATTATTATTATTATTATTATTATTATTATTATTATTATTATTATTATTATTATTATTATTATTATTATTATTATTATTATTATTTTGTTCATTATTATTATTATTATTATCATTATTATTATTATTCCATAATTTGGGCATCATATACACCATATTCATATACGAGCAGAGATATTAAAGGCAATGGTGAGTGTTGGTAATTTCCAAAGTGCCCCCCGACATAAATTGTAACGGATTTGGCTGATTTCAATTCCATATGAAAGATCATCGAAAAAAACATGGGAAATAATAATAATTCCCATTCAAATGCTCTAATTGTTGTGGAATTGGCTTTCAAAATATCATATAAAAGTGGTTGACGCCTGGGTATCACTTTTTAGAGAACGCTAGTGCGAGGCACTAGCGTTCTAGGTGTTCATAATAAAGAACTGAAACCAAATATTTGTGTGCACGCTAATTGTGCTTAAAACTATACATATGATACGGTACTTACCAGCAATTCACTCTCCGATATGTGATCCAACTATCGGGTGGATTAAGATTATGATTTTCCCCTCCATTCCGCACACAATCAGTGATATATGCGCCTCATGGACTTCTCTCCGTGTGTTAGCGCGACTCTGAACGAAAGGCGAACGAATGGGGCTTGCGAGTTGCGATACATACTACAAGTACTATTACCGCGCACTGCACTATGTCCCGTATTATATAGGACCTAGAACGCTAGTGCTTCGCGCTGGCTAACTCTAGAGTTAATTTGACACTTCGAGTTGTAACGGCTCTTTTTGAATGATAACAGGGGTTTTACTTTGTCGTTTGTAATTGTGTATACTTTTCGAGCATGGTGAAGTTATAACTATTAGTTTGTACCGTAATCGTGCAGGTTTTGATTACTAAAGTTAAGTTTGACCAACACTCACCATTGCCTTTAACACTCATCTTTGAATTGCGGAACTTTTTGTGAGGGTTTGTATTGTATAGCTGCAGTGAGTATGTACAACGCGGTGATGTATTACAGACTTTGACAATATCCGCCTTTCATATGCGCACGTGACCCATCGCAAGTTGTTGCAGGTCATCGCAAGCATCGTGTGACCACAGCCTTAGTTATCTCTCACAAATCTACATAATTATTGAAGCTATGACATGCTGAAGTGTAAACGTAGGTAATGCCATTTTTGTTTACCAAACGGGCATTTTCAGCTTTTTACGTTTCTGGCGGCTAAACGGTAAAAAACACTAGGATTTGTGATAATGCATTTCAAGCATTTCAAGAGAAGACGCATGATGGTGTAAGTTGATAACACATTTTCAATCGCGTGACGAATTTTGAAATAAGGTTGAGCGTGTTAAAAATGTATTCGTAGGCAACGCTTAAAACTGACCACTGGTAAACATCGCAAACATCACATGATTGCCCGATATTGACAAAAACTCATATAGTCCTTACAAATGCAACAACACTCCGTGGATTTTAACCGCTCAAAAACGTTAAAAGACTTGATTACAAATATTAAAAAGTGGTTTTGTTCCTGTACACAACATTCTAGATGCAATTGTCACAAATTGTATATGTGCAAAAGGTCTCACCGAGATGCATCTGCTCAAAGAAAAGTTGTAGGACCTTTAAACAAAATCAAATAGCTATTAACATGCTGTGTACACTTTTCGTTAGAATCGACCTATTATACCGACAATGATAGCAAGGTGTTGTAATCCCGAAAGTGTCGTATTACCGGATTTGCACATTTACATATGAAACATTTCTTAATTCGGAAGTTTGATTTGACAGTCGGCATTAACGGAGGATAGTAAACGGATTTTCACCAAAATGTTTTCATCATTTACCTAAGAAAGTAAGCGTCCTAAGGCATCTTACGCGCATTTTACTGCGCACCTGTGGCAGCGCGCATGTCATTAGTTGTGTCAAAAACTGTAGAATTACAAGACAGCTCATTGGCGGTCGCGCAGCGATGTTCCTTCAAACAGAATGAAGATTCAAATCGAGCTTAAGGCCAGACCTTAGTAACCATATGGAATGTATTATATCACTGTATTTGTATCATTTTTATTAATAAAAAAACATTTTAAAATTATAGTCGATAGCTTTTTTGGAACAGATGTCCCCTTCGTTCGTAAGAATTTTAAAGAAAATAAGGATCAAACTGTACTTACAAATACTCGGCAAATCAGGCTAGCATGAAGATTGAGCAACAGCTTTAAGTGTCGACCTTAGTAGCCTTTAGGGCTATGTCTTTATGTAGAATTAATATTATCCTCATGATAAGAAACATATTTAAAAATTATAGTCGATAGCGATTTTACAATTGAAATCAAAGCTGTGAGAAACATATTTTTTAAATTTAAAGATTTTTTACCGTGTAGAGAAAAATGGCAATGGCTACTCGCGTATTATAATGTTAATGCGCGCTCAGTCCGCGCACTGTCTTTATTTAATTCTTTATAATTGTACCCGCAAATTGTGCGCAAAGCAAATTTCACGCGCGATATGCAAATTTGGGGTCGTCAAACTTCATCACGTCATCTTGAAGTTATTTTTAGTCAGGCGAAGTAAACATTGTTATTGTGACGTCATAATGAAAAGCCTGCGTATCAAAGTGCGTGTTAATTTTGTACATCGCGCTCTGCCCATTCACTTTGTACACGATAATTGCAAAGTGGTCGGTGTTTCCATTAAGCGTCTTTGGTTGTGTCCACACCATAAAATTATGAATAAACAAACCAACCCGTTTATAACTAGAAGGCCAACTTATCGCGCGCAAGTCACATGTCCAATAGACTCTGTACATGGGCAAGATGGCGGAGTGACGCGATTTTTGAAGCTTCCGAATACTACTTCTCTACGTCATCGCGTAGTGACCTAGAAAGACTTGACCAATCATCACCAAAGACGCTTAATGGAAAGACCGACCACTGTACAATTATCCGGTACTACTTCTATGGTACAAAGTGAATGACCAGCGCGCCATGTTCAAAATTAACTGGTTGGTTTGTTTATTCATACTTCTATGATTAACATGCACTTTGATATGCAGGATTTTCATTATGACGTCACAATAACAATGTTTACTTTAAAAATAATCTCAAGAAGATGTGGAAAAGTTTGATGACCTAACATTTTTTCTGAGCACGTGACGTTTGTTTTGCGCATTTAGGTACGCTTTTCATAATAAAGAATTAAATAAAGATATTACGCGAACTTAGAGCGCGATAACATTTTAATATGCTAGTAGCCATTGCCATTTTATCTCTACGCGGAAAGATCTTTACATTTCAAAAATATATTTCTCACGGCTATAATTAAAAATGTAAAAACGCTATCGACTATAATTTGTAAATATTTTTCTCTATACGAAGACAATATTAAATTAGAACAACAATGTGCCTTCCAGGTGTATTGAGTTTGAAGATAGGCTGATGTTTAATCGTCATACTAGCCTGAATTTGCCGAGTCTAGGTAAGTACGTTCTGATCCTTAATTTTTGTTTAAATTAATACTAACAAAGGCAACATTTGTTATCGACTATAATTTTTTTCATTAATACAAATGAACACAATTGAGTCCTGTACCCAAACCTCTGGGTGTACTGAGTTGTCTCTTAAGCTCGATTTGAATCTTCATTTTGCCTAAAGGGACATCGCTGCGCACCCGTCAGTGATCTGTCTTGTAATTATATAGTCTTTGGTCATCACCAAAGACGCTTAATGGAAAGACCGACCACTGTACAATTATCCTGTACAAAGTGAACGGCAGAGCGCGATCAACACAGTTAACACGCACTTTGATACGCAGGCTATTCATTATGACGTCACAATAACAATGTTTACATCGCCTGCCTAAAAATAATTTCAAGAACACGTGATAAAGTTTGATGACCCCAAATTTGCATATCGCGCGTGAAATTTGTTTTGCGCACTTGGATGCGCGTACAATAATAAAGAATTGAATAAAGACAGTGCGCGGACTGAGCGCGCGTTAACATTAAAATACGCGTATAGCCATTGCCATTTTTTCTCTACACGGTAAGATCTTTAAATTAAAAAAAAAATATTTCTCACAGCTATATAATTCTAAACGTAAAAACGCTATCGACAATAATTTGTAAATATTTTTAACTAATCAAAGACCAAATTAAATAAGTAAAACAATGTGTCCCCCAGGTGTACTCAACTTGGAGATAAGCTGATGTTCAATCGTCTAACTAGCCTGAATTTGCCGAGTTTAAGTAAGTACGTTCTGATCCTTACTTTTGTTTAAATTAATGCTACCAAAGGGAACATTTGTTCCAAAAAGAGCTATCGACTATAATTGTTAAATGTTTTTTTCATTAATTAAAATGAACAAGATTCAGAACTGTACCCAAACCTCTGGGTGTACCCAACTTTCTCTTAAGCTCGATTTGAATCTTCATTTTGTTTGAAAGGACATCGCTGCGCGACCACCATTGATCTGTCTTGTAATTCTATTAGCCGTATTCACACGATGAAAGCCAATTCTTAAGAGTTGCAATTCTAAAGAATTGCAACTCTTAAGAATTGCAAAATTTGTGTTCAAACGATGCCAATTCTCGAGAGTTGCAATTCTTAAGAATTAAAACCGGAAGTAGTGTGCGCGCCTTTCTCATTTGAGGTCACGCGCGATCACTTGACTTGTTTTCACACCGGAAGCATATCTCGGTCATGAGGTCAACCTAAACCACGAGTCTCGAAGCTGATTGTGTTCAGACGGTAAACAAAATAGACTGCGCGCAGTCGCGCGCTTATCGCGCGCTCATTCTGCGCAAAATCTTACAAGTATCTTGTGGTTATCTTGTGGTTTGGAAACCACAAGATAACCACAAGATAACCACGAGATTGCGCATATTTTGCAGTGCGCGCAATCTTGTGGTTTGGAAACCACAAGATAACCACGAGTTTTGCGTGTTCAAACGAGCGCTAACCACAAGATATTCTTAAGAATTGCAAACCACGAGATAACCACAAGATAACCACAATATTGGCTTTTATCGTCTGAATACGGCTATAGTCTTTGGCAAAACTAGACTGTGCGGATTCGCGCGGTCATCGCGCGCTCATTGCGCGCACAAACTTGTAGTTATCTTGTGGTTTGCAAACCACAAGATACTAGTATTTTGTGCTATCTAGATAATTCTAACTAGATTATTTGCTGTATGACACCAATAATCCCGCGAAACATCCCGCAAAAAATCCCGTAAAAAATCCTGCAACGAACCAAGATTATTTCAAATAATACTAGTATTTTTTGCGGGATTTTTCTGCCTGACACCGATGTTGAAATAATCTCGTAAAAATCCCGTAATCATATTTGAGGTTAGCAACTATTGTGATGTTGTACCCGTAAAAGTAGATGCGCTTTGGCTAATTTAGTTGCTAACTTCAATCATTTTAATCTTCTATTGTTACGTCACGGCGCGTGCGTGTGTGCGCAAAAACGTAAAAAGCCGTCTACAGCGAACACTTTCGAGCCAAGAGTTGTTTGAAAAAGGATCAAAATTGTAGAGAATAAATCGCAATAGACACCTACAAAATTATCGTGCAATGACTAATTATGACTAAATCCCTTCGTTCAAATATGCTATATGCCTTAGTAAAACAATGTACTAAGAAGAACGAAAATAAGTGAGTGCGTGAGTGATGTGGGGGAATGAATGGAATGAGTGAGAGGGGAATCGGAGTGAGTGACATGCGCTCAGAAAGTACTAATAATACATAAAAATGGGCGATTGTTTTACCGTTTCGCAGTCATATTTTGGCTGATGTTCATATTATTGGTCAATATTTTACTAACATTTGTTAAATTATACAAATTTCATTCTTATTTTCACAAATTTCTGTCTGGTTTATGGACATCTCTGTGCTCGTCGCAAGTACTGTCTTATAACGTATCGCGATCGTGTCGGCGCGTACCCAATGTGGCCATCTTCTATGTGAAGTTTGAAGTTTTATTAACAACAAAAAAAAAAAATACATACATGTAAGACAAAATTATCAGAAATAATTACTGTAAGTACTTAACAAAACAATTAAAGTAAATAAACAATGTCAGACGTGTATCCACCTTAACATTTTATAGATAAAAAATCGAGTTGTCGCTAAAAGAGAACCGAAAGTTAGTGCTAGTCGAGATCGGTCCTCTCTGTTTGTATAGTATAGACTATAATACAAATGACAGTAGAAAATAACTTTAGTATGAAATTCAGATTCAGTTTCAGATTCAGTTTATTCAAACCATAAAACAAAAGTAACAAATATAAATGGCAGTTTGATAATCAATATACAAAATGGTTTTGGACCCCATAGAAGCCGGAGCTTGTAAATTGGGGCCCTTTTACAAATTATACAAATTCTAGAGAAATAATATGGTAGGTAGGTCATCATTCACACCGAATACACACACCATTCACTCAAGCCCACATCGTGGGCACTGCAATGAATACAAGAAGATAATAGAAGGAGCGAAGAGGGGAGATCCGAAAATACGAAGATAAAGAAAAAGGTAAAATAGAAGAGCAAGTGAAAGTGTAACAGAAAATCTGACAAAGAACTTAGTTTATAATAGTTGTTGTAGTAAGTCCCTTTTGCATACACACTTGAATCTTGACAAAGTTGTACTTGATCTTATATTCTCAGAGAGATTGTTCCATTTGCTTATGCCTACATTTTGAAAGGAGTTTAACGCATGAGTAGAACGTACTGGTGGTTTGTGCAGTAATGATCTTTGCCTAGTGCTATAAGAATGTATACATGAATTACTTACGAACAATGTTTTAAATAGGAACGGTAGATGTCCCGTATGGAAATTATACATAAATATTAGAGTATTCATAGTAATTAACTCCTGGATAGGGAGAATTTTCATCTTTAAAAATAGGGGACTACTAGGGCTATTATATTCAGAGTGAGTAATGATCCTAATTGCCCTTTTTTGTAACACGCGTATTCTATTGAGATGAGAAAAATAAGAATTACCCCACACAATATTGCAATATGTCAAATGCGGTAATACCAACGAATTATATAGTAACAACAACACACTTTTGGGCAAAATATATTTCAATTTTGATAATATTCCAATACTTCTAGATATCTTTAAAACAACATTCTGAATATGGATCTTCCAATCTAGACATTCATCAATAGTTGTACCAAGAAATAATAATGATTTTACTTTTTTTTAAGTATTATGATTCAAAGAAATATCATCAATGGTTTCTGGAATTCTTCTTTTCTTAGAATGAAATAACATATAATTTGTTTTATCATAATTAACAATCAATTTATTACTCCGGAACCATTCACCTAATGATCGTAATTCTGTATTTGCTATCGATATAAGTGTATGAATATTTATATGGGACATAAAGGCAACGGTATAGTCAGCAAATAAAGAGAATCGAAAAAGACGTGTGCTCATCAAAATATCATTAATATAAACTAAGAACAATAGCGGTCCTAAAACAGACCCTTGTGGTACACCACACGTTACAACCATGTGTTTGGAGTTGACACCATCGACCACCACATACTGCTTTCGTTCAACCAAATATGATTTAAACCAATTAAGTGCTACTCCTCTCACTCCATAATAAAATAATTTTTCAAGAAGAATGTGGTGATCGATGGTGTCAAACGCCTTTGAAAGATCCATGAATAAACCCATACAGAAATTACCCTTGTCTAGCTCATTTGAAACAAAAGTTGACAAATTTAATACACCATGACACGTTGAATGATTTTTTCTAAAGCCAAATTGTTCATTAATTAAAACATCATATTTTGAAAGGAAACTATAAAGTCTATTGTGCATTACTTTTTCCAAAATCTTTGAGAATATTGATAATATAGCAATTGGTCTGTAGTTTTTCATATTCTGTGGACAATCTTTTTTATAAAGTGGAACAACCTTTGATATTTTCAACGATTCTGGAAACACACCAATAGAAAGCGATTTGTTAAATATATTGCATAATGGTTCTACAAAGCAATTGATTGTTTCTTTAACTACCCAAGGTGAAATATTATCATAACCACATGACTTTGATTGATTTAAAGAGGTGCAAATCTGTAATAGTTCATGAACAGTAGTCGGTTTTAAGAACATGGTATCGTAATAATCGGAATTCAAATAGCGTTTAAATGAGTTTGGTATACAATGATTAGAATCACATAATTTCTTGCCAATACTAACAAAATATGAATTAAATTGTTCAACAATCTGTTCTCGTGTGGAATATTTATTGTCATCAAAGTACATTTCATTAGGAAGTGCATGTTGTTTTCTCTTACCAAGAACATTATTAATTTCATTCCATGTCTTCTTCATATTTCCTTTGCACTTTTCAAAAAGATTATAAAATTATTGTTTTTTCGCATTTCGTATAATTGTAGTAAGTTTATTTTTATACACAGTATATTTCAAGCGAGAGCTTTCACTAAGTTTGCGTAAATATATCTTATATAGTCGATTTTTCTTAGAAATCGATCTCAAAATACCAGTTGATATCTATGGTTTCCTACATTTATTTTGTTTTAATTGATCATCTATTACAGGAAAACAAGTATTATATAGTAAAGTAATTTTTTCAACAAAGTAGTCATAACTAGCATTTGTATCAAGACACATATAAATGGGAGACCAATAAAACTGGGATAATTGGGCCTTAAACTCATTGATAGTTTTATCAGTAATTAATCTCTTTTGAAAACTTGGTTTTTTGAATTGTTTTTTTCTTATTAACTTTTGTTCCTAAGTTAATCAAACAAAATATTGGGAAGTGGTCCGAGATATCTGTATAAAATAAACCTGTATGTACATGTTCTAATGAGGTATTTATAAAGATATTATCAATCAATGTGCACGATCTAGAAGTGACACGTGTAGGTTTAGATATCAGTGGGTACAAATTATGGATGAACATGGTTTCTAAAAAGTCATTTGTTTGGTTATGCGTGCAATGATTTAGTAAATTAATATTGAAGTCACCCATAAAGTATATATCTTTCTTTTCTTTATCCAAAACATCCAAAAATGAATTTAGCTTGTCATTAAAACAAAGAATGTTCGTGTTCGGTGGTCTATAGACGCATCCAATAATTGTCGACTTTTTACCTGAATGTTTAATTTCAATCAAAATTACTTCAATTTCTTGGGAACAAATAGATAAATCATTACGAACAACATAATCAATTCCATTGTTTACATATAATCCCACACCCTCTCCAGTTCTGGTGGGTCTACAAACTTGAACAAGTGAATAATTGTCTATGTTATACATATCTAAATGAGTATTGGGGGTTAACCATGTTTCAGATAGACCAATAATATCAAAATTATACTGGAGAGATGACAAAAATATTTGTAAATTATCAAAGTTTTTACACAAGCTTCTAATATTCAAATGAATGATAGAAAATTTATTTTGATCGTTTTCTGACAATTTATGAAAATTTTCAGGAAATATATAGTTACTTTCACTTTGAGAAATATATTGCACATCGTCATCACATAATATATCATTAGAAGAATCATTTTGTTGCATATTATTTATATCAAAAGAATTAATTTTCATATTAAGAAGGTTATTTACATCAATATTTTGATTTAAGCGAAAGAAAGAATATAACGACCAGTAGTATTCAAAATCATCATCAAAGTGATTAAAAGGGAAAAGATGACACGAGCATTTTGTACAGATAAACTGAGTACCAGATGAAAAGGATAAAGGAGAGTTGCAATGCTTACAATAGTCACGCATTAAAAATCACACATCAACACACACATAGATGACCAAACCTAACAAAAACTTTACAAAATTGAATAGAGATAAATTATAAGTACACTAAAATAAGTCGCAGTAAAAAAAAAAAAAGTTTGCACTTGAACATGTAGGCTTGGCTTGTTGAGAGTGCATTTTGAAATGTTTGTGTTCATTCTTTATTTCATACTACAACTTGTTGAGTTCATCTTTGTTTCGAATTAATCGTTTGATAACTTCAATATAAAAGAATCCTAATAATTAATGAGGTATACATTGTACCAAAAGGCATTTCTAACCAAGCATATACAATTATTTATTTATTTACCAGATACATTGTGAGGGCCTTACGAAATGAATATCTTGTTTTTTTTCTTTAATCTCCTGAGGCAAACTGTTCCAAAGTTTTAACCCAACAAAATAAATGGAGAATGTCCCTTGAGTTGTCCTACATATCGGCAAACGTAACAGAAAGTTTTCTTTCCCTCTGGTTCTATAAGTATGATGTAACACTTCACAATATTGTAGTAAGGAGGGTGGTGAATTTCCTACGAACAAATCATGCACAAATGTTGAAACTGCAAGTTCATGCAAACTAAACACGTCCAATATCCTCAAGTTTTTAAACAGTGGTTTTGAGGATGTTCTGAATAATGAGAATGTAATCGCTCGCACAGCCATCTTTTGGGATAAATAAATACAATTCAAGTGAGATGTATAGCTACTCACACACACATCTATTCCATACAGTATGTGGGGTTGTATAAAACATTTATATAAGAGCACAAGAATATACTGAGGCACAAAATATCCCAACTTAAAGTGCAAGCCCACTTTCCTCCGTACACTCTTATTTACACATTCAATATGGTGTTTCCAAGTCAAAGTGCTATCAATTTGAACTCCTACAAAAAATGCCACACTCACTTCACTTATATCTGTATCAGACAGTCTAAGGACACTATTTATATTAACGATCTGCCTTTTACTTTTAATAAACATATAATTAGTTTTCTTTAAATTAATAGTGAGCTTATTAGCGTTACACCATTTTTAGTATGAAGATTGAACATCGTTTAACTGCTCATTAACTTCATTTATATCAATTTCCGTTCGACTCGCATCATAAGTATGGACAATATTTGAATCGTCAGCAAACAATATAAAATTAAAATAGTTAGTAGAACGAGGTAGATCATTAATATAAATCAAAAACAATGTAGGACCAAGAACCGACTCCTGTGGTACACCGCACGTTATATTTGTCCTGGCAGATGCTGCCTCCTTATAGCATAATGCCTGAGAGCGATTAAAAAGATAATTAAAGGGGACCACCAGGCAAAGGACAACACATTATTATATGTTTTGGTACCGTTTTGTGATATCAAATAGATACCCAACATTTTGCAAAGGGTTGTGTGATTCATAAACAAAGCAATTAATGTCCACCACTTACGGAACCACTGTTATTTCCTGATTCCACACGGGCCAAGTATTTGCGAGTGCGCCAATGCTTTCACGCGTACGTCAATAGCATCCCGGATGATTCGTTCACTCTGGCTCCGCACGCATGTAGTCTACGCAATTCAGACCGCATGAACGCATGGTTGAGAATGGTGATGCGTTTTCCAATTATGTATTTTTTTCTGAAAACATATTTTTTTGAACTTGTTGAAGGAATGGAATACTAAAGATGTTACCTTTCTATAATAAGAATATTATTTTTGGGTGGTGGTACCGTTTAACAAACCATTGTAACGCAACACCACGGATACCATAATGTGCCATCTTCTCTAGAAGAATATCATGATTTATAGTATCGAACGCCTTTTGAAAATCTATACATATACCAAGAGTAACTTTACCTTCATCAATTGATCTCATAAGTGTATTAATAAGATTGATCAAAGAAAGTTTAGTACTATATTTCTTACGGAATCCATACTGATGTTTATACAAAAAGTCACTAGTCTCTAAAAAATCTATTAGACGAACATTTTTAATTCTCTCAAATATTTTTCCAACAACAGGCAAAACTGAGATAGGTCTATAATTTCCTGGTTCCGCCTTTGCCCCTTTTGTTTAATCAATAGGTCTCACCTTAGCTAATTGTATTATTGTACCATTGACGTACATTTTTAATTTGTCACTAGAAAAGGGTACTTTCCCTGATTGTCTAACTGGTAAATTATCATATCCATGAGTTTTCTGACTGTCTAGAGCACACAAATAATCAAAAACTTCCCTTTCCGTAACGGGTTTCCAAAACAACGATTTGTCATTTCTTCTCCCTAAGTACTCCTTATAACTAAGTACTCCTTATGAATTTAATTAATAAAAAAAAAACTGCATCACTTCGCGTGATCCTGCGCCTTTCTCTATAAAAGTTGATTTAATTATCCTTGGGATTGGCCCAGTTTATATAGCTTCT
Source organism: Echinarachnius parma (assembly GCA_037951105.1). Taxonomy (NCBI): domain Eukaryota; kingdom Metazoa; phylum Echinodermata; class Echinoidea; order Clypeasteroida; family Echinarachniidae; genus Echinarachnius; species Echinarachnius parma. Next base: position 20,632 of record JBAMJV010001095.1, on the reverse strand, counting down.
AACTAATCGAGCATTGAAAAGGGTTTCATGGGAACGCCTACCATACAAAGTCTTCGTGGCTTGATGGTTTGAGCACCGGTCTAGCAATCCGGCGGTCTCGGGTTCGATTCCCGGCGAAGCCTATTTTTCTTTGCTCACTTTTAATCACTCAAATATTTCTAGTCAGTTTTCTCTATGTTTGAATTTAATTAATAAAAAAAAAACTGCATCACTTCGCGTGATCCTGCGCCTTTCTCTATAAAAGTTGATTTAATTATCCTTGGGATTGGCCCAGTTTATATAGCTTCTGACTAATCGAGCATTGAAAAGGGTTTCATGGGAACGCCTACCATACAAAGTCTTCGTGGCTTGATGGTTTGAGCACCGGTCTAGCAATCCGGCGGTCTCGGGTTCGATTCCCGGCGAAGCCTATTTTTCTTTGCTCACTTTTAATCACTCAAATATTTCTAGTCAGTTTTCTCTATGTTTGAATTTAATTAATAACAAAAAAACTGCATCACTTCGCGTGATCCTGCGCCTTTCTCTATAAAAGTTGATTTAATTATCCTTGGGATTGGCCCAGTTTATATAGCTTCTGACTAATCGAGCATTGAAAAGGGTTTCATGGGAACGCCTACCATACAAAGTCTTCGTGGCTTGATGGTTTGAGCACCGGTCTAGCTATCCGGCGGTCTCGGGTTCGATTCCCGGCGAAGCCTATTTTTCTTTGCTCACCTTTAATCACTCAAATATTTCTAGTCAGTTTTCTCTATGTTTGAATTTAATTAATAAAAAAAAAACTGCATCACTTCGCGTGATCCTGCGCCTTTCTCTATAAAAGTTGATTTAATTATCCTTGGGATTGGCCCAGTTTATATAGCTTCTGACTAATCGAGCATTGAAAAGGGTTTCATGGGAACGCCTACCATACAAAGTCTTCGTGGCTTGATGGTTTGAGCACCGGTCTAGCAATCCGGCGGTCTCGGGTTCGATTCCCGGCGAAGCCTATTTTTCTTTGCTCACTTTTAATCACTCAAATATTTCTAGTCAGTTTTCTCTATGTTTGAATTTAATTAATAAAAAAAAAACTGCATCACTTCGCGTGATCCTGCGCCTTTCTCTATAAAAGTTGATTTAATTATCCTTGGGATTGGCCCAGTTTATATAGCTTCTGACTAATCGAGCATTGAAAAGGGTTTCATGGGAACGCCTACCATACAAAGTCTTCTTGGCTTGATGGTTTGAGCACCGGTCTAGCAATCCGGCGGTCTCGGGTTCGATTCCCGGCGAAGCCTATTTTTCTTTGCTCACTTTTAATCACTCAAATATTTCTAGTCAGTTTTCTCTATGTTTGAATTTAACTTATAACTATAACATACATTTGGAATTTCCTTGCTAAGTTTGACCCAATAGTGACAAAATAATTATTTAGATCCTCAGCTATGTCTCCCTCAGAGGACACAACTCTAGCAGCTCCATCAATACGATTAGACGGTAAAACTAACTCATTTATTTCAGTATTTTTAGACTTTCCTCTTCCACTAATCAACTCGTTTATTGTTTTCCAGGTTTTACCTGTATCATGCTTATTTTCATCAAATAACTTACTATAATACATTTGTTTAGCATTCCTCAATACCGTTGTTAGTGTATTTCTATAAATTGGATGCTTTATATTTATTATATAAACTGTTTTTTGTTCTTAATAGACTTAAGAACTGCTTTAGTTATCCATGGCTTTTTTGGAGTATGTCTCGTCTGTACACTAGTATGCACACTATTTGGAGCATGTTTATCACACACCTTTACACACAAATCATAAAATACAGAATGAGCCATATTAACATATTTGCATCTACATACACAATCCCAATTAAAGCTTGCGAGATCATCACAAAACAAATGAACATTAAACTGCTTGTACGTGCGAGCAATTTTCCTCAAAGAAACATCCTTATTCACAATAGGGTGATTTTGAAATACCGCAAATATAGGAAAATAATCAGACACATCAGTTTCTATAACACCTGAATGAATTACACAATTACTTACATTAGTATAAACATGATAAATAAGAGATGAAGACTGATCTGTCACTCTCGTCGGCATTGTAATTATCTGTTGTATTCCTGTACTCTCTATTGTGCTCAAATAAACATCTGTCCTCATATTAACATTTCTACGTAATAAATCTATATTAAAATCACTTATTAAAACTAAATCCCTCAAAAAAAGTTCGGAAAATCAAGTTTCATCGATTATATCTCTCGTATTTTTTAATAAGAATACTCGAAATCGGTGTCACAATAAAGCCTCATTATATACCTTTCAAACGGTGCATTATGTGTAGTGATTATGCAATTGGGGTGATTGCAGTAGCCCAGAGAATAGGGGGAGGCAGGAAGTGAAATCTCGCGAAATGGCCCCAATGCATTCAATTTACGAGTGCATGACTGTGTTGATCAGTTTTCTAAAGTTTAAGATTCTATTGAATACTGCCACCCTTTCCATTCATCAAAATTGTTGAATTGGATACCATTTTAATGGAAATTATATCTTCCTTACGATGGCATATTACTCGTAAGGATTATGCAAATGGGTGTGTGCAGCGAACCGGAATATGGAGATGGGTCGAGCGTGAAATCAGACAAAAAGATATGGAGTTGACAAAAAATCAGAGCGTTGCATTTTTTCCGAGCATTTGGGAGGATTTTTTAGCATTTCAAATAAAATATTCATGATTTAAATTGATATCAACGGAAAGCCCAACAACTCTTCTGTATGAAAATGTGACATTTATAATGATTTTTGTAAAGGGCGGCTGCAGGGAGATGAATGTGGGGGAGCCTCAAAAGTGACCCATTTCAAAACGCTCTGATTTGGTGTCGGTATCTGTATACCATTGTCTAGAGGATGTAATGCGACTTGAATGAGTTGGCCATGAATGAGAGGAATTCAATTGAAAACGCATGAATAGTGCCTTGAAATCAGAGCGTTTCAAAATGGGTCACTTTTGAGGCCCCCTCCCATTCATCTCCCTGCAGCCGCCCTTTACAAAAATCATTATAAATGTCACCATTTCATACAGAAGAGTTGTTGGGCTTTCCGTTGATATCATATTTGATCATGAATATTTTATTTGAAATGCTAAAAAATCCTCCCAAAAGCTCGAAAAAAATGCAACGCTCTGATTTTTTTGTCAACTCCATATCTTTTTGTCTGATTTCACACTCGACCCATCTCCATAATCCGGTTCGCTGCACACACTCCATTTGCATAATCCTTACGATTAATATGCCATCGTAATGAAGAGATAATTTCCATTAAAATGGTATCTAATTCAACAATTTGAATGAATGGAAAGGGTGGCAGTATTCAATAGAATGTTAAACTTTAGAAAACTGATCAACACAGTCATGCACTCGTAAATTGAATGCATTGGGGCCATTTTGCGAGATTTCACTTCCTGCCTCCCCCTATTCTCTGGGCTACTGCAATCGCCCCAATTGCATAATCACTACACATAATGCACCGTTTGAAAGGTATATATTGAGGCTTTATTGTGACACCGATTTCGAGTATTCTTATTACAAAATACGAGAGATATGATCGATCAAACTTGAGTTTCCGAACTTTTTTTGAGGGGTTTATATTTGACCTTCTAACATTTAAACTCTCCAAGATGCCTAATAAACTATTTTGAAATTGACAAATGTCAGTATTTGGTTTACGATAAATTACACCCATAACAATTTTATAATAATTTCTAATTATCGCTAACCAGAGGCTTTCAGTATACGTAATCTAATCTTATATATTTTAACATGATATTGAGGTATGCACCAGCTCCACCACCCCTTAAATCAGCCTCTCGGCAGTTATCCTCGAGAACATAATCTTTTAAATTAACAGTATCAACATTAGAAACACTCCATACTTCAGATAGGGCAATCACATCAAATTTAGAACTCAAACTATGTTCATAAAGGAAACTCAATTCTCCAATATTCTTATTAAGGGATCTAATATTCACCTGAGTAATACTAAGAGAGGTAGAACAAGTGAGCTGCATGGTATTATCAAAATCGGTTGGGGTTAAACTATGTGCTTGTACATCAATATTATTCTCATAATAATCGATATTAATCATCATCAAATAATTATCTAAAGATCTGTTCAAGTTGGGGAAAAGAAAGTTAGGCAAGGAAATGCAGTTTGAACTACTTGTAGTTCTCGTATGTTGTAACGAATTGTCTATACGATGCATTAAAAAGTTAGTTGTACAGTTTGATCAAATTTGATCTTAGTAACCAAAACCTGCACCATTACACTACAAACTAATAGCTATAACTACACCATCCTCGAAATGTTTACAAAATTATAAACGACGAGTAAAAAGCCTGGTATCATTACAAAACAGCCGTTAAAACTGAGGAAGGCGCTCTCTCAAAACACATTGGTTTCAACCATAACAAAATTATGCATGTGATGTTGTTACAACTATATAAAAACATATTTTGTAAATTGTTTAAAAGTGTTTTCATTTTGTTTGTACCACTACCACTAATTATTTTCGGACCATAAATCTGACACAAACCACAATGATAAGAAATCAACTTTGGGCTATTTCCGAAGTGATCATGGTTATATTTTGAATTTACCCGATATAGAAAAAATACCTGAAATATCTTAAAGGGAAATGCCCCACACACAACAAATGAAATGTACGCTCTTATTACCAGTCATGTGACAGAATTTGTTTTTACTAATACGGAATGATACAAATTTGGCCTGGAAACCGCTCTTACTAATTGATATATTTGGTGAATTATAAAAGCTATCCGCTACGGATTGATATCTCGCCGATGGTCAATGGTTGTATGTTGATATACAGCCTCGTGCGATGCGTGTTAATCTTATGGAAAATACGCACATGGTAATTCGCACGAGCGAATCGCTCGAACCCAGCGCAGACGGGCCAAACTGGTGGTGAATTTAGGCTCAATGTCAGCGGCTTTAATAAACGTTTTAACTTATATTTCTGACCTTAATGATACTAAGGTTCGGATTTTTCACACACGCCCCTTTTTATGCTATTTCAACAATACTAATCAATTAGTTTGGTCAATAAAGTTATTTTTCACTACTGGCATTTCCCTTTAACTATGTATTCATGGTCAGTTTCTTTTTCCTTGAAATTAATTTCTAAAAAAGACCAACGAGACAATGAACCCTAATATTGGTATGTAAAATTAAATTCAGTCAGTAAGACAATGATAATTAATTGGGTAAAGATTAAATATAAATGTTACCTGATGTAGTTGGTTTGTCTATGTTGCCAATAGTGGCAATACTTCCAGAAGGTTCTCCTGTAGTGACTGTGAAGAATCAATTTAAATGAAACTATCAAAGTATGTCCATAACATATTTGGTTTATAGTTATTTTTTCCTTTTATCACGTTTGAATGCACTTGCATAATTTTTTAGAAAACAGATAATATTTATGTTTTAATTACACTATTTTTGTCGATGGGAATATACTACAAATAACATACATACATGAGATAAATAAATAATAATGTGTACCGTTTTCAATCTATGTGATAATAAGCAGTTTTACCGCGTGTCATGCAATTTCTTTATTTAATCCTTCTGAATATATGATTATTTACAAAGTTTTACTTGTAAATCTATCATTTGATTTGTTTTATTACGTATCTTATTCAGATCATACGTGCACTTTCTGTTGAAAAAATTATCTAACTGCGATAAATTTCTGTTTTAAAGGTATTTGTTTTCACTCGAGATCTTTAAAGTATTTTTAAGTTGTTCCAAAATTGTGCAGTTTTGGAGTCCGAAGACTACCCATTGAAGTATTTGCCCCAACACATTCTTCTCGTACGTTATTTTGAAACAAGTCTGAGTCAGAAAAGCACTGTAAATACAAAACAAATGACAACCTAAAGTTGTCTGACATGTCTAACATTATTATTGTTAAGAGGACTTAGTAACATTGTCCAAATCCTCAACTCTATAATTGGAATTAAAGCGGTTCTTGCATACCTTGTAAAAGATATTTACGATTGAAGTGTTTGGATGTTAAATTATCCACTGGATCACGAAAACCGTGTACAAAGTGAGTGCAATGAGTTAGTGTATATCATTTTGCTTTTTTGGTCATTACCCAGCCATAAAACGTCCATTTAACTTTGAATTTGTACACAACAATATACATTGCATCGATCAATCATCACCTTGTGCACATGTAAACAAAGTTATTAGATCCCTTTAAATATTTATATCATTATTTGATCGACCAATGATAGAGGTTTTGAGAATGGCGACAATATTGACAGCACACGGTGACATTATCAATATCAAACACAATGCAAATCAATTGTGCTTTTTAAAATACTTACACCGTTTGGGATATTTCTTTTCAATATCTTCAACAACGCTGACGAGGTTGGCTTTTTCCAGGCCCTCTTTGAGTTCAGACCAAAACTTTGTAGATCGATAACCAAGTAGCCCATTCACTGAGCATTGATTTAGTTCCATTATGGCTCAACCCACCGTTTGTGTACTTAAGCTTGATTTCGGAAATGTGGTAAACCAAGTATTTTCCCCAGTTTTTCGACTTGAGCGGTCATATATAGCTGGTTAGCAATGTCATCCAAGATGTCATCTATCTCATTCGGAGAACAAGATCCCCCGGTAGCCATGCTATGGTGTAAACAAGAACAAAGAAAAAACTAACTACTAAGGGAAGGGATACAATCAAAAGTGTACTTTAGTTGAGGCTGTACTTAAATTTATAGTGCTAACTTATTTTCGTACCCCCGGCTTGGCGAGAGGGGGGTGGGGGGGGGGGGTGGGGGATATAGCCCCCCCAAGCTTTGTTTCATTGTTGCTTGTTGCCGGTGGTTTTGGTAGCCGCCCCATGGACCCCCGCCAGAGGTCCTAAGTCAGGCCAAAAGGGACTCGCGCTCACGCTCTCAGGTTGGCATCCCCTTGTACGTTGGATCCCAAAATCCTGGCAAGGCCTCTGTCTCATGTTATACCACTACCCCTATTACTACCATAGGCGCCGGAAGTGGGGGGGGGGGGGGGTGGGGGGGGCGGGGCGCTGCGTTTTTTACCCCCCCCCCCCCCCGCCAAAAAAATAAAAAGCCCACCCCCCCCCCCCCCGACAACAACAACAACCAAAAAATGTATGAGCTAACGTTTACAAACTAGTTTCCATTTTAAGTTTTCGCGCGCGAACAGATTATCTCAGTTTGTTGTTAACATCTGATGAGAACATAAACATTTGATTCTTTGTTTTTTCGAATCATAACAAGTTAACTCGGATTCTAAATTTCCTTCAAGTATACCATTTCAAGTATCTACATGAAAAATCTTACCCCGTGGGAGGGGGATACCCCCTCCCAAACCCTCCCCATCTGGCTCTGCCTCAGCCTTCGGTCGCTTCGCTCCCTCGGGACTCATTCTTGGCTGTAGGCTATGTTGTTGGATCATACATAATGTGCCATATGGTTTCTTTGGGAACTGTGTATGACACTAAATACAATATTTTTGTGTGTGCTTGGGTGCATATTTATTAGTGGGTAAATTATTTGTGTTCTTCGTGAAAAATAAATTTAACATTTATCGTCGATCAAATCATAACACTCTTACCCAGAAACAGATAATCTAAAGCACGAATTTCCTATCTAGGTATGCACCAGATTGCACAATTTCAAGTCCATGAATGCAAAATCTTCCTCCTCCTCCCTCCTGCCCCAGCCCTCGGTCGCTTCGCTCCCTTGGGACTCATTCTTAGCTGTATGCTGTTGGATCATACATAATGTTGCATACGGTTTATGTTGGAACAAATAATAATGTATGTGTGTGTGTGTTTTGGGGTGCATATTTATTAGTATGTCAATTATTTGTTTTCTTCGTGAAAAATATATTAAAACTTTCTGGTCGTATGCACCAGAGTGCACAATTTCAAGTCCAAAAATTCGAAAGCCCCCTACCGTGGGAGGGGGGAACACCCCCTCCCACACCCTCCCCCCGCTCAGTCGCTTCGCTCCCTCGCAATGTCTCACTCTCACCTCTCTTTCAAGTTGGCAACCAAGAGTGCGGTTGGGCATGAGCCCCATCACACACAAATCGTGAGCCCCCTTAGGGCTTTGCCCCCCAATCCAAAACTGCTTCCGGCGCGCCTGATTACTACCACTTATATATAAAATACACGTATGTCATCTTCTATTCTCCTCCTCTATACAATGTTTAATATTACTACCAATACTTCTACTTCGATTGCTTCTAGTTTGTAACAGCTAATATTATAATATTACTAGCCCCTAATACTTTATTTAGACCACACCACAAAACCACCAATAAGTCGGGGAAAATGATTATGCTAATGTTTACATGACATTAAAGGAGAAGTCAATACCTTTCAAATGGTATATAATTTGTATCTCAACATGATTTCTGACGCTCAAAATTTGACAAAAGGTAAATTACGATACCCTCATTCAGGAAATACCAAAATCCTGAATTTCATATTTTACATTTTTTGTGGCTATATCAGCAAAACCACCAATAAGTCGGGGAAAATGATTATGCTAATTTTTACATGGCATTAAAGGAGAAGTCAATACCTTTCAAATGGTATATTACTTGTCACATTTGGACTCGGCAAACCCTTTCAAAATGAGCAGCCAAAATTTGGAACATGGCTGAATCAGTTTCAAAGTTAGGGAAAAAACGGGCCATTTCAAAGATTGGCGTCCATTCAATCACTGTAATCCGATCATGTTTATTTGATAACAAAATCATATCTCAACATGATTTCTGACGCTTAAAATTTGACAAAAGGTAAATTACGATACCCTCATTCAGGAAATACCCAAATCCGGAATTTCATATTTTTCATTTTTGTCAGCTTATAACAGACAAACTACCCACAGCGACATAACGGTTGTTTTGTGGTGTAAGGTCACAATTATACTTCTACACTGACTTACGATTACATGTCTTAGTATTTAATTTCCACATACACTATACGTATTGGTTTCTCCGAAGTACATGCATATTTTATCTGAATGTGCGTGGCTGGAATGAACATTATTCAAACATAATATAGCATTACGTCAAATTGCTTGGAGCTTCACACTTCTGTTGTACCTTATTGTGTGGCTTTAGTAACATATGATTAAAATGGGTTTGGATTTGTCAAATTTCTCTCTAAGTATGGAGATTGTCTCTGCTTTCATTAGATAAACATTATCTTTGTCTATGACAATCTCGCATTCATTCTCAAAAGTTTTACAATGAAATAGGTATATGAATGAAGTCTCAAATGTTCATTTCAGGGGAAGATTATATAAGGTTAATGGATCACTGTAAGCTCAACACATTTTTTACACAGTTTGTGTCCTTGGAAATGAAATGAAATGAACAGTTTGAAGTCATACCTTTTAACATGACTGATAATACAACGATATATCAAAGTCTGATTAATTACCTTTAATGTAAATCTGTAACATTTAACTAAAGCACCAGGTGGATGTACGACCGGATTCGCCAGGCTGAAGAAATACCACCATACAGTACAGTATACGTATACCTTAGTGGCTATCACATCGTGCATTCGCTTTGTCCCCGTTGTACAACGGTACATCTTGTTTGCTCTGGCAAACAAGTATATTGCTGCCCGATGGTGCTGAGACCATATGCGCAATAAGTGTGTGTGTGTGTGTGTGGGGGGGGGGGGGGGGGGGGGCAGAGGAGCGCCCCCCCCCCCGCAATCCAAAAAGTGTGGGGGGGGGGGGGGGGGGCTAAACGCGTTTTTGCCCCCCCCCCCCCCCCCACACACACACAAAAAAAAGAAAAAGAAGAAGAGTGGAAACGAACAAATAAAATGTATGCGCTAAGACTTGTTAATTCTAACGTTTTCAATCTAATTTATACATCTAGTTTTCGCTGCGCGTTTCGCGCGCGAACATATTATCTCAGTGTGTTGTGTAACTTGCGTACGGTTTGGGGTGAGTGCAGGGTTGCCAACTCTTACGCATTCGGCGTGAGACACAGGCATTTTACCCTTTCTCACGCTCTCACGCTGATCTTTGACTTTCTCACGCCCAGGCGTAACAAGTATACACAGGTAATACTCATGTAATATTATGTGAACGTTTGCAGCACCATGCGCAACCCGGCCGCCACAACTAGCATATCAACGGCGCTCTGAAATTCGAAAGCCGCTGGCCACTGCACTACGTGATTTTAGCAGCGTTCGGATTACTAGGATGTCAGGTAGGGCCCACCCCTGCAATTGAAGGTTCTCTGAAATCCAAATGCAAGTTGCCTTCAACTACTGTGTGTGAGTGTATACATCAACTATTTGTTAATTATTTGACCAGCAATTATTTTCTTCAGATTGCCGAGGCCCATCTCTAAAAAAAAACTGTCCAGAGTAAAACCCCCTTGGGACATCATCTCTCAATCACTGGTCAAATAACTAGAGATGAACAAAAGACAAATTTACATAAGAACATGCTCACAATAACATGCACTGCATGTTTCCATACAAATGCTTATTAATGCCTTTCTTGTCCTTATCATGGTTGAGCATAGCAACTGTTATTGAAAGTGTGTCAGTTAGAACTTTTCCCAAGATGAGGGCTTGCTCACAATAGCCTAATATATTTGAATACTATTCTAACTTACACACTTTCAATTTCAATAGCAGTTGCTATGTCAGATAAGCTCAATCATGATTAGGACAAGAAAGGCATTGATAAGCTTTTGTATGAAAACATGCAGGGCATGTTACAGTGAGCATGTTTTTGTGTAAGGATGTATTTTGTTCATCTCCGGTTAGTTCACCAGTGATAGAAAAATTATGTTACAAGGGGTTTTTACTCGGGAGAGGTTTTCTAAGAAATGGGCATTGGCAAATAGAAGAAATAATTGCTAAAATGTTTACAAATTTACAAAACATATGTTGTCAAACAGTTAACAAATAGTCAATGTATACACTGGTACACAATAGTTAAAGGCAACTTGCATTTGGATTTCAGGGAACCCTTAAGTCAAAGGGATTACTATATATCGTCACTTTGGGTTTAAAGTAGTATGGCATATTAGGGGCAGATTTGTGTCATGTTTGTGTAAATATTATTATGTTTGAACTGTAAACATGTGAGCATAGACATGTTATTCTTTGTTTTGTTAACTCTGATTCTAAATTTATTTCACAGGTATGGCATGACGTGCACCAATTTGCACCATTTTCAGTGGCGGATCCAGGGGGGGGGGGGGTTAGGGGGTTTCCCCCCCCCCCCCCCCCCCCCCCCTTGGGCTGGCAATTGAAAATGTATCGGTGAAAAAAATGAGAACAATGAGAAAAAAATTACTTACGGGGGTTCAAATAGCAACAACAACAAAATCGCCGAATGGGGGGACACCCCCTTCTCGGAATCTCCCCCCACTCGCCGCTACGCGGCTCGGGTCAACCCCCCCTCCCCCTTAGCAAAAAGCTAGATCCGCCTCTGATTTCAAGTATATAAATGCAAAATCTTCCCCGTGGAAGGGGGATAGCTCCTCCAAAACCCTCTCTACTTGGCTCTGCCCCAGCCCTCGGTAGCTTCGCTCCCCGTCGGGACTCATTATTGGCTGTATAGGCTATGTTGTTTGATCAATTATAGTATGTGGCATATAGTTTATGTTGGAACTGTGTACAACACTAAATACAATTGTGTGTGTGTGTTTTGGGGTACATATTTATTAGTGTGTAAATTATTTGTTTTCTTCGTGAAAAATATATATAACATTTCTAGTCGATCAAATCATAACACGCTTACCCAGATACAGTTAATCTTACGCCCGAACTTTCTATCTAGGTATTCACCAGATTGTACAATTTCAAGTCCATAGATGCATAATCTTCCTTACCGTGGGAGGGGGATACCCCATCCGAAACCCTCCTCCTCCCTCTCTGCCCCAGCCTCGGGACTCATCCTTGGCTGTACGTTGTTGGATAATGCATAATGTTGTATATATGTTGGTACGTGTGTGTGTGTGTGTGTGTTGGGATGCATATCTATTAGTGTGTCAATTTTTTGTTTTCTTAGTGGAAAATATTTTTAAACTTTCTGGTCGATCAAATCATAACACGCTTTCCCAGATATATCTTGAGCCCGAATTTCCTATCACGGTATGCACCAGATTTCACAATTTCAAGTCCAAACATGCACCGTTGGAGGGGGGACACCCCCTTCCCACACCCTCTCCTCCCTCAGTCGCTTCGCTCCCTCGCAATGTCTCACTCTCACCAGGCTCAAAGTTGGCAACCCTGTGAATGTGGTTGGGCATGTGCCCCAACACACAACAAATCGTAAGCCCCCTTAGGTCTTTGCTCCCCAATCCAAAACTGCTTCCGGCGCGCCTGGCTGAGACTGGTGTGGTTGGTATGCATGTAAGCTGCAGGTAATGGACACATTATCATTATGGAAATGCTCCCGTATGTCTAAAATATTTCATTCGCTTTAGTTTATTATTATAAAACATATTTTGCATAATACTAAACAGTTATATAGAAGGAAAAATACTCACCGATAGTTCTTCACAATTTGGCAATTACCGACCATAAATGTTAAAATTTCAGTACATTGAGTAAGAAAATACGCTTTGCAGGTTCATTCATGACTTGGTCATCTCAATAGCAGCTATCATGTCATGTTTACAAATCCCCCATGCAGTGCCATACTGTTAATTTGAAGAAACAAATAATGCGAAATTATCGTATTATATTATACAAATTAAAAATGTACTCAGAATTAACTATTCCAGCATTTACAGACCCTTTATTACATTTCGATTGTATAATACGTCTTCACATACACAAATTAGATTCAGACATATGTCATTTCAACTTCATAAAAGAAAACAAAAATCCATATTACATAGATTCAAAATAGAAAGAAAATGAACCTGTACATCGTTTGTTTTTCTTCCATAATTTCACATCTTTCTCACTTTGAACTTTAATCCTATCGATGTACGTAGCGTGTGTGTGGTTAAAATAATGTTTTACTGTACTTAAAACGCCTGCTAAATGAGGGCACTATTGTTCAAACGCTATAAAACGGTCGCATGCTGGTAACACTACTGAGCTAGATAGAGACGACTCTCGTCAAAACTGAATGCAAATGAAAAGCGGAACAATCTTTCATGAAAATTCCCCTTCAGGAGGTCTGATTTAAATGTCTTCATATTCATGACTGTTAATGCTTCGTGCTTGCTAAGATAAGATCAGTTGTTTGTGTGCATCCTGAACTTTGAACGGTGCAGCGTGAAAACCCACTGGCATATTTAAAGGAACACTCTTGGTTATCATATGCATAGTTTAGCTTTTGTGTCAAAATACATATCACATTTGCTCCGCAGCAGTGGTGTAGCGTCGGACCGATTTGGGGGGGGGGGGGGGCACGCAAGATTAGTATTATTTTTTTGTTAAGGCACACCTTATGTATTTCTTTCTTTTTTTTCAAAAAATGTCCCCTTATGTTTCCGAAATATAGTAAATTCAAAGTATCTTACAAAATAACAGATTCATGTCAAATCTCGCGGCTTCCATGATCTTGATTTTTTTGGGTATGAAACAATTCTTGGAACAAGTAAATGTAAAGTCAACTTTAGGAAATCGTATTCAAATGAAAGTACTGCGGCAACCTGATAACGATGTTCTCGTTGTAAATTGTTTTATATAAAGTCAAATTAAAATAGTTGCATTAAGACTGCCGTCATTCAAAATCACAAATCAGTCTTATGCATTTGGGTTAATCACGCTTTGGACTGCACTTTAGAACTCGAATCAAAATGGAAAACCAATCAGTCCACGGTATTTGTCTGTCCTAGTGTCCATGAACAATACTTAAACCAGGCTCAGCCTGATACAAGTAGTTCATGGAGTACAATCAATACAAAATAAATGTTATACTTGAAGATAACGTAGTAGCATACTGGAAAGAGAAAACTGAACCGTTACTCTGTCAAGGACAATTTTCAGAATTGCTACTTTTGCAGGAAGAGAATCTTACATGGAAGTCAATCATGTTCTTCTTCTTCTTTCGTTTGAGGCAGCTTTAGCATCTAAGCAACATCACGAAAATTGTGCAACCAGAAAATTGTGTCAGGGTCTAAGTTGTTTAAGTTTGGATTTTGGTTTTGGTGGGCGGAGGAGGGGGCACTCGTAGATGATGTGGGCAGCAGTTTGCTCAGGTGAGCCACATGTGCAGGCTTGAGAGGGTCTAAGCCCCCATCGGTACATGTTGACGTTGAACCTGCCAACTCCTGTGCGGAGCCTGTTGAGGGTTACCCATCTTTCTGTGGTAGGTCAGCACCTGGAGGCAGCCTAGTGTTGGGGGTCACTGTGAATTGCGGGGGTCGTGGAATATGCTGCCAGTCGTCATTTCATGCGCTGAGGGTGTTGTAAGTCCCATCTTGCAGGGTTACTCGTTGCGGATGAAGGGTCTGCGAGAACGCAGGTGTTGACGGTCTAGTTGAGCGTTCTGGGTGATGTTGTGGAGGAGTTGTTTGGGGTTTAGAAGGGCCTCTTTTCACTAGTTGATGTGTGTGGTGTTCTCTCCGGTGGGCCGGAGGTGCAATGCCGGCGAGCACAGGCAGGAGATCAGTTGGTGTTGGTCTTAGACATCATGTTATTATCCTCATGGTCTGGTTGAGTGTCATGTCCAGTTGCGAGAGTAAGTGCTCCGACACTAGGCTGGGGCAGCGTACTCGGCGGTGCTGTACACTAGGGCAAGGACGCTTGTACGGAGTGTGGATGTTTTATCACCCAGGAGTACCCTGCGAGGCAACGGAGGAGGTTGTTCCTTGCTGAGGCTTTGGCACAGAGAGAGACAAGGTGGGATTTGTATGTAAGCTGTCTGTCCAGCTTTACCCCGAGGTATGTGGGAGAGGGCTTGTAGGGCAGGGGAGTCCCATTTACGTTGACAGTAAGCTGCCGGTTAGCTTCCTCGGTGTTCAGATGGAAGGTGGTTGCAGTTGTGTTTGCGGCACTCAGGTTGAGTCTCCAAGTCTTCAGTTTAATCTTCCCCGCAAAATTCTTAAGTTTGCCATTAATGCCTGTATAGATTTTTCCCCCTCATACTCAAATTTATCCTGCTGGGGAAAGAGACTTACTGATAAATGACTCTTGTCCAAACGCGACATGGACCTTACTTCATATTCTAGCATTCTGTTCCCCACTTCTTGAGCGATATACTTGGCGCCACAATAATATATTGAATAAAATATTAACTACTATTCAGGACAATCGAACGGGCAATTCTGGTTACAAACCAACGCCCGCACCTTGTTATTATATGGGATGACCCCAAAGAAATTCTTGTTATCATTTGACCGTCCCATTCGAAAATATTATATTATACGCACACAATAGAAAACTTGAAAGATAGTTCAAGTTCAAGTTCAGTTTATTTCACATCACATTAAAAATACATCAAATACGCCACACTCAAATACGCCACACTCATCCAAGATCTCGCCGAATCGGGGTTCAATACATCTCATGAAGCATTTGAGATAGGACAGAGAGGCTTGGTGGTCAAAGAAAATAAGCGACTCGGCGGTGTCCATAGACTTGTCCGTCTGGTGTCCTTGGCCTGACTTTTAGCTGTATACGCAGTAGCTTCCCGGGCATTGCATATGCACTGCAATATACTATCTCTGTGACTAGCAGTCACTGCAACGCACCGGACTTTCACTCCCATATCATAGGCCGCTCAAATGCCATGTGCATATTGTTGCGTTATCTAATCAGGTCCTTGATATATAACGCACTGTCAATATTTAATTGAAGACAATTCTAGCCAGTTCTAAAGGATATGCATGCTACTCGAGGTGAGGTTTATTGGGCGAGCACCGAGGTGCGTCCGCTTAACAATGTACATGCGCGTAACATATAGTTCCATCTATATGTGTACTGATTACCAGTAAAACACATTATACAACATCCCCCTGTTTTTAATAAAGAGAATTTACATTATCATGTAAAACTTGAATCATCTATAAATTCACCAAATTTAAAACGTGACTGCTCCATTCTTCACTTTTAGCTAATAATTCAACAATATATTGTAAGCAATCATTTGTCCAAATAGAATGAATTTTCCATGCTTCTATCACTAAACAATTATCAAATTTGTTTCCATACCATAATGTTGATTGGAAAATAATTATTGTAGTATTGGCAGGTAGATCGCATATAGTCAAATATTGTTATTCTATTATTTTGCTGTTAAAGCATACTATTTATTCTTTTAGAATAAAAGGTGTACTTTCTTCTGTACGAAAAGTACAAACAATTATTTTTGATTATAAATTACAAATAATTGCTATTAAAGAGGGTAAATAAGGGGTTCACTTACAAAAATGGGAACACCATAAAATACATGTAATATGATTAATTATATTTTGTTAGTATTATAGGGAACTTGCTAATTATTATTAAGGTTTTGGGTTTCTCCTCTCTTTAGTTGAATGTGACAGCTTTCTGTTTTGTTTATTAATTACTCTTTTGGTTGAAATCAAAATGAGCAGATATTCTGGAATGGGTGTATGAGGTATGTGTGTGACGGTGTAGGTGTGTGACGGTGTGATCAGTGCTTTGGTGGGGTTAGGGTTTTCTTGGGCTAAAGAGGGGAGGGGGGGGTAAAGGAGCATGTTCTAGTTCCTTTTATCTTTTGTTATAACCTCCATTATGTTTATTTAATGAAGTCAGGACATTTAATATACAGTTTATGTGTAAGTGTGTATGTGTGTAAGGTAATCATTGCTACTTTGCTCAATATAATTGTATATTTTTATGAATAAGATGTTCACACTGGACATATTTTATTATGTTTATTCAATTGTAAATGCTTTGTATATAATTCGGAGGAATAAAATTGACTTAAATTAAAACACCGGATCGGCCTTTCATGGATTTATTTATTAGGGAGGTCTGACCTTACTGTCATTTATTTGTATAACTGTTATCAGTGATTTGGTATCTGTACGACCATGTGTTTGTCTACATCATGAACTTTGAACGGCGCGGTGGGAGATCACTTTGGGCTATTTAAAGTGACACTCTTGGTTATAACGAGCGAAGTTAATCATTAATAATAATAATAAATAATAGATATATAAATTGCTACTTATATAGCGCTTAATATTTGCATCAGAGTAATAACATACCAATTCTTTAACGCGGTATAATTTAAAAATTGCTTACTGGGGAACAAATTCCTCTCAAGCCTCGTGGCTCCTAAAACTAAAAACATTTCTTGGAACAAGCAAATGTGAAATAATTTATTTTAAAAGTATAAGAATCCAAATATTACAACAACCTTTTTTTTCTTATTAAATTGAGACGATTCCCTTACAAAAAAAAAACCATGGTAATACCATGGTTTTCATGGTATTACCATGGTATTACCATGGTACACATGGTATTACCATGGTATTACCATGGTACACATGGTAGTACCATGGTACACATGGTTATACCATGGTAATACCATGGTACTACCATGGTACTACCATGTGTACCATGGTAGTACCATGGTACACATGGTAGTACCATGGTATTCATGGTACTACCATGGTAGTACCATGTGTACGGGGAGGTGAACTCATTTGGGCTGTTACTAAAGTTATTATTTTGTGCTTATGTATTTCTTTGTTTTAAGCCAAACAAAGGGGGGGGGGGGCTGCAGCCTCCCATCCCCCCTCCGCGGGGCCCCTCTGCGGCCCACGACATTTCCATGCATGGTAATACCATAATTAATACCCCATTATATGGCACAAATCAGTGACCTAGCTACAACCCTATGGTATTACATTATATTCTATATAATTATCATTATCTATTATGCGCTATATAAATGTATATATTATCACCATCTGTATTTAATTAGCTATAATAATAGAAATAAGATGCAAATTACGTTTCTTATACTTTATACTGTTCTCTGCATATCTCACCAGGCGCGCCAGGCAATCTGCACTCTTTCTAGGTACAATATGCATGTACCCCCCCCCCCCCCCAGGTTAGGCAAATCAGCAATGGTTCTGATTGGCCCAATATTGAGGGACCCATTTGAAAACAAGCGGCGGCAGCCATTGCATTATGCAGGCCAATGCATGCAACGAACGGCATGCTGCAGTATAGTATGCACAGACTGTACGCACGCAGTGCAGTGTATGCGACATGTGGTGCATGCAGTGCAGTGCATGCAGTGCAAAATACACTGTATATTATTAGTGCGTGCAAAGAGCTAGGTACTGAAGCTGTACCCTACTACATACAACAAGCTAGCTGAGGCCAGGGGAAATGTGTATTATACTTTTAGGCATGGAGATTGGAGGACTAGATTTGCAGTTGCATGGAACATGATGGAGGATGAATTCAAATTTGAGTAGCATTAATATCCCAGAAAAAAACTGTTGGTAAGTATTATATAAATATGTTTACATGTAGCTTACATTTCAGAAATGTGATGTGATGTGATTGTGAACTAGTGACAGTGATGTGATGTGATTGTGATGTGATGTGATATGAATCTATGATGATGTGATTGTGATGTGATTGTGATGTGATGTGATATGATGATGTGATGTAAACATGCTAAAGAGTAAAGTACTATCATTTATCATGATGATGCCGCTTGGGAATTGTAACTAGTAAGACAAAGAAACAGTCTACAAAAGTACAACTTTACAATTCTCATTGCCTCATTCTCTGTCATATATGCATACCTGTACTGACATGTGTAACAAAATACTTTGTATGTTACACATGACACCACACACTGCGTGGTGCCTTTGTTCTATTCCACTAGCGTCCTGTCGTAACCATTAACAACGCATTGTCAACTGTGGGTCAAAGTAAATTCGCCAACACCCCTCGCATAATCAATTGTCTCGCTGAGCGAAAAAATAATGCACTATGCAGGGCTCGACACTAGCACTTGCCCGGGGTAAGTAAAAATTGATGTCGGGCAAGTAAAATCTCATAAATGGTCTAGTTTGCTTGCCCGACCAGGGCAACTTGAATTTCTTTTCAACCATGAGAATAGAATGTAGTTCCTTACATGAAAATCAGATCTAGAAGTAAGCGGGTAAGTAAATTGTCTGTTTGGGCAAGTAAATATGAACATTTATGATTTTACTTGCCCGAATGGGCCAGTAGAGAAAACGGTTAGTGTGGAGGATTGCATTTTATATGTTGTGCATTTTAAAAAATAAAATGGTGAGATACTTATAATATTCTCTTGATTTCTCTTTGTTATACAATTTACAGGGATGCACACTTTCACCATTGAAAGCACCTCTACATCAGATGATAATGAGAGAGAAGTCATAATTGCCGTCGAGACGTGTCATAGAGCGGTCAAAGCACAACTTGAGGCTGATTATCTGCATGAGAAAGAGAAGCAAGGGATCCAGCCAAGCGCCTTGCCTGAAAACAGTTATCAGCGATGGTAGTAGAGGATATTGCTGCTGCTGAAGTTGAGCCTTAAATTCTTGAAAAACAATTGAATGTGAAAACCTCTGTTAATGTATACACGTATTAGAGTACATGACAGGTACGGCTGTTCTTACGCCTTCTCCAACAGGCTGCATGGAAGTCTCCCAGCTGCTCGTTATGCAATCATAACTGGACACGGTGCCTGATTTACCATTGGGAGCTTGCTTCCAGTCACAGACCACAGTGCACCAATAGCTTCAGCGAATCACCCATGTCGAGCTCAATCCATTGTAGCTCGTCTGAACGTACAACTTTTAAAACACGGCCCATACGACATCGAGCGACCCACTGAGCGCTTTGCATGGTCAACGGATTCGATCTACTTTGGCCTCCGACAGGGAGCGACCCACTGCATCTGCCAAGCACCACAAATCGCATGAGTGCAGTATGACTTTCAATCCAAACCTTTACAATTGGAACTTCTTCTATTCAATTGTGATGTATGTTTTGTGGAAAAGTAACTTGGATAGATGATGCATGTTTTGCAAATTTCATTTTGAGAACGAAAATTGAAAGTACAATCATGTTCATATGTCTTATATGTTGGAACTTACCATGACATGTGAATGCACATATATCGTCCAGATCTCAAATCTTTGTTAAAAAATAATTACAAAATAATGTCCATCTACAGATGTTGCCATTCTAATAAATGTTTTTAATGCAATGTACACACATTACTAGTATTTCAGTCCTTTCAAACTGTCATGTATAAAGTGCATAATGATGATTTTGGAATGTATTTTGTTGTTGTTGATTGATTGATTGAATGTTTTTTTGATTGCTTGGTACTGCTGGTAGTGTAATTAACAATTGTATATTCTAGAGAAATACCATGGTATTCCTTTAGTACTACCACGGTACTGTATACTGTGGTAGTACCATGGTAGTACCTCCGGTATATTACTGTAGAGGAACATGGTATTGTAGTACCATGGTAGTACCACGGTATAGTACCGTGGTATGTACCGTACCGTGGCGTACCACGGTATAGTACCGTGGTAGTACCATGGTATGGTAGTACCATGGTATAGTACCTCTGGGTAGTACCACGGCTATCGG
>JBAMJV010001094.1:0-229152 GCA_037951105.1 Echinarachnius parma | reverse complement strand
AAATCTCTTTGATAATAGAAAATATGTAAATGTTAAATCAACATTTTATGCCTTTTGTATCAAAGGATACAAATCGGCTTTCCATAATGTTAAGTCAACTTAGCGTTAAGTTTAGCTTCTTCTTCTTCTTCTTCTTAGTACTGTCCAACGCCCCAAATGAAGGAGCCAACCGGACAGGTGCACTGTTTATTATGCACACTAATTATTATATTAATTTGGTTGTGATGTGCAGGATTTTGATACTAGTCAACCGGGTTAACACCCTACTCTTTTCGAGAAGTAGACTAGGTTATTGGTGTATATGAGGTGTGACTGTCTCATATACGGGACCTCCATTTATCCGAGGGACGGAGTGTGTTTTGCGTGAATCCTTTCCTGCATAGGAAACACGGGGGAGCCCGATAACACAACGAGAGTTAGCTCGAATTTATTGCGTGATAAAAGACGCATTGTCCGATGGTGGGGATCGAACCGGGGATCTCTCGTGTCTAAGCCAGACGCGCTCCCAACTGAGCTAACTCACTTTCCCCACTTAGAATCTTTGTGAAACAACATCACTCAACTGAGCTGAGGTGTTAATTATTAGAGGTCGACTAGAGAAGACCACTTGTATAAATTTATAAAAAATATGTTCCACTTCCCTGTGAATTATTTTTCATGTGCACAGAAGATTTATTTTTAAACCAAAATATTTAAGCATTGTTCCTCTTCCCTGTTCAATTTTTTAAGGCATTAATTTCATTTCTTAAAGGGATAGTTGAGTTTTGGTAGAGAGGGCGCTAGACTACTTTTTTTTTTTGTGAGGTATTGAAAAACTGAGTGTAAAATTTGAAAGAGCATAATATTTAAAAATAATAAAATCATCTTTGTTTTATCAAAATCGGTTCAGAGACGGCTGAAATATCCATAAATATAACAATTTGTAATAAAGCTGGGGTCCCAGGTTTATTAGAGAATTTTGAACCAGTCGTTAAAAATTCAAAAAAATGCTTCCTCTTTTCAAAAAGTTACAAAATAGGTATTTCAATAGTTGTTGGTTATTTCTCTATCTAATCACTATTTCAACAAAACATCAAATGCACAATATTTTATTCAAAATGGTTGAAACCGATGAGTGTTTAGAGAGCGCCCTCTTACGTTTTAACGGCTCTTTTTTAATGATAACATGATGTTTACTACGTCATTTGTAATTTTGTGTTCCTTTCTAGAACACTATTAGTTTGTAATGTAATGATGCAGGTTTTGGTTACTAAAATTCAGTTGCACTAAAACTGTACTCTCCTTACCAGAACTCAACTATCCCTTTAATGAGTATTTTTGTGTACAAATTATAAAGGTTCCAATGATAAGCAATAAGCAGCTTTATTCTAAACCAATTATGCCTTTCTTAGTTTCTTATAATGTACCCCCTATCACATCTACTTTGTAAATGGTCATACAAAGGTATGACCATTTACACGCCTCACACGCAATATCATTATAGCAAACGCTGTATACATAATGCGTGGGTGCCAATTTGTTTCAATTGGCACTTGTGCATATTGTCAATGCAATGCAGAGCACACAGTACAGTATTGTAATGATTGTGTGCGGTAAATTTAATTAATTCCTCAGAGTTAATGACAGAAAAATCTCTTAGAAATCAACCAAAGTGAGTCAAATCCTGAAAATATTCAAGCACATCCCTAGATTTATTTCCAATATACTGTATTTCTTTTTTAAATCGTCCGGAATTCTCCTTTAAGAATCAGTTTACGGTAGTGAATTCATAAATGACTATTTAAAAGAGAATGTTCAATATTCTGCAATTTGTATTCAGCTTTTGATTTACAATGTGTAGTTCATCTGTGATACAGTATTTAATCTAATATGATTTTTTAAACACAAATACATATCTTTAACATTTTCGCACAAGGTTTGTTAATTAATTAATAATACAATTATTTCATTTCCCTTTATTGTTTTCAGAGTCATCTGTTGTCCGGATTGGAGTCTGTCTTTCTGCGCTCCAATCTGTGATGATGGCGTCAAAGCTGCGGAATATGGTGAGCAAGAAAAAGAGAAGGTTCATCGATGGCAACTTTGATTTGGACCTCAGTTGTATCCTTTTCAGTATAAACTAATAATTTGACAATGTGTGTGTGTGTGTGTAGGTGGGCAGCTGGGGGGGGGGGGGGGGGGGTAGGTTGTTGGAATGGAAGAACCAAATCATGAGGGAGGGTGTGAGTGGGGATACCACAGCCCCTTCCATTGTAGAGACAATATGGGGGATACCATACCACGTCATGTTAGAGCATCAAAACAAATACAAACTGGAATTTTGTCTTTTCATGGAAATGGTGTTCATATATTTGATTTACCACAAGCTCCCCATCTGTACACAAGTACCTACTTACATGTATATCAGATGGAATGACGGTGTAGTGAGTTAATGTTTTAATTCCGTATTGATTATCGACATACAGTGCCAAGGTATCATGTGTTCTTTGAAAGTAATTTTATATTTAAAACAGTATTTTATATAATTATGATGTTTCTTCACATTTCTGTATGAAGGGCGTTCAAAAAGGTCATAGCCGGACCTTGAAGGAGCTACGTAAGGTGCAACATTGATTAATATACATGTAGGCAGATGTCTTCCATGTCTTTCACTTGATACAATATTACAATTCTTTCAGGTCATTATGGCCTCTAAACTATGGTGTAAACACAAAGTAAAAAGTTTGTTTGCTGATGTTAGATTGAACCTATAAATAATCTGTTAACTGATTTTCTTCATTATTTTGCACTAAATATACGTACCGTTAACCGGGGTGACTTTGGCCACTTTTTGAAAAGGATGCATTTTCATCAAGTCTCACTCTTTAGAACTAATTTCTGTTTCTATTCATTACCCTATAGGAATACATTTAAAACAATAAGAAATTTGTTCTAAAAAGTGATGCTTGATGAAAATACATTAATCTCAAAAAGTGGCAAAGTCACCCCGGCTGCCAAAGTCACCCCGGTTTACGGTACATGATACATTTATAATATTAAAACAAGAAAATGTAAAGTAATGCAGTAAATGCTATCAGAGTGAAGCATAAGAAAAATGCCACAGTGACACTGATACGTATGCTATTGTTAGTATAAAAATGTATTTGACCTCAATTGTGACAAATTTTTTGATGGACACCTCATTTCTACTGGTTCAAACTCGATTAGAATTCCAGTCCAATAATGTTATTTTAGCTACAATGATACAAGAGCGATGACCCAATAGTGCAACAACTTTTTTTTACGAGCTTATAACTGGTAGTACTTGTTAAGGTGATCCATAATTAACCAAGCTGCCACACTATATCTTTCTTCACTACTGGCCCTTTCGGGCAAGTAAAATCATACATTTCAAAGTTTACTTGCCCAAACAGAAAAATTAACTGCCCCTTTTAATACTTTAGATAATATTTAAAGGTGAATGACATTAGTGGGAAACGCCCCACCCCCTAAAAATGAAATGTACGCTCTTATTACCAACCATGTGAAAGAATATAATTTTACTAATATGGGATTATACAAATTTGGCCAAGAAACCGCCTACTAATTGATATATTTGCAAAATTATAAATTGATCTACTGCAGATTGATACCGTCAACGCGGAATCGCGCATACGCTACGTGCAAATGACCGCGTGCGTTCGCTATATGGGCTTGTCCCCAGCTTGTCGATATCTCCAGCCCAGCGCTAGCGACGCGGACAGGTGCGAACGGGTGGTGGATTTCACAGGCGGGTATTGGATTTCTTCTGATATTTCTGTATTTAACGATGCTTAGGTTCGGATTTTACCACACAAGCCCTATTTAAATACTTATTCAACAATATTGATCAATATAGATGTTTTCGGCTACGTTCCCAAAACTGGTATTGGGCTTTAAACATGTAATTACATTTATCTCTCATAGTTGACCAATAAGTGCCAAATTAGGCAACCAAACTATTTACCATTTATGAAATTTTAACTGCCCAACATCAAAATTTTACGTGCCCTAGGCAATCAGGCAAGTGCTAGTGTGGAGCCCTGCATTTACTTTGTCAAATTAAACCAAAATCCTTTGGAGCCTTCACATCTCAATTTTACCTTGTTGTTTGGCTTATATGGTAAGAGGAGAATAAAATGGGTTTTGATTTTTTTTCAAATTTGTCCCTGTCCCTAATTATGGAGATATTTCAGATTGAAATGAAAAGCATTTTGTAACGCTTTTCAAGGGTAGTCAAGTGTATCCCAATCCGGATACTCAATCATCCATATTGAAATCGGATACTTCAAGCTAACGATCAGAGATAAAATCTTACATCAATTTGAAATTTGTTCACTAAAGGTTCTTGTTTTTCTATGAAAATATCACACCTCATTCAAGAGAATCTTACAATGATATTGGTATATGATTGAAATCTCCAATATTACTTTTGAACAGATCTTATTATTTAGTTAATAGATCATTTCAAGTGTACTCTAGTTCTTTTAAAACTTCTCCTAGCAGTTTCCTTTATATTCCTTTCTTTGTTTAAAAAAAAACCTGGTTATGATGTCATGGGAGAGATATTATGCGTACAGCATTGAAGGTACACAGTATTATAGATCTAGGTACTGTGAAGTAATACGAGCACATGATATAATCGCTGGGGACCTAGTTTGTATATAT
Source organism: Echinarachnius parma (assembly GCA_037951105.1). Classification (NCBI taxonomy): domain Eukaryota; kingdom Metazoa; phylum Echinodermata; class Echinoidea; order Clypeasteroida; family Echinarachniidae; genus Echinarachnius; species Echinarachnius parma. The sequence goes on along the minus strand of JBAMJV010001094.1, from coordinate 224,466 downwards.
TTTAGGCCCTGGACTATGCTGGTATCCTGGTACCTGTAAAATGATTTTATGCAGGAATAGTGTCTCTAAAACTGATCAAGATGTCCAGGGTATGATTATAATTTGGAATTTATCTTAAGATGTGAACCATCGCAAAACTGAGTTACTGTCACTGTATTGTAAAAACGTTGACATTTTTGCGCGCTGTGCATACGTACATGTGGGGTTTGGTCGGGAATCGCGAAAGGAAGTGTATGCAAAAAAATGAAGTGCAACTTTTGTCGCTACTTGCGTGTAGTGACTAGTATAGATTATGAGGCTGTGAACACTGACTATGACCAGTTACAAAAATATGAATTAGATTCATGTCAATTTTGTTGTTGTTAGTTGTCATTGTTGTCAATAAATTCTATAATTCATCAGAGAAATTTTTACTTCATAAAAGAAGATTATGAAGATTATGAAATATGGAGTGCATTACAAATTTATTATAAACTGCATAATGGCCTTCTTTTAATCTCAGTGAGGATCAAAGGAAAATATTGAATAGAATTAGACCTGTAGTATAACCCAGGTCTTGACTGCATCTTACCAGGATGTATACCTAGATAAAATAATGTGGGAATTATTGTTTTAAAAACTTAATAAATATTCACAGAGGATTTGTCCAGATACACTGAATATTTTTATATTTGTTTATTTTGTCAATATTTTATGATATCTGTACAGCTGGTTTAAAATCATTTAAAAAAAAACATAATGTATGAGTCCGATAAATTAACCTAGAGATTCCTTTTAAGTGTCCTTTTTTTATTTTAAACAATTACATGTAATAGCAAAACTGATCAAACATCATGTGAGTTACAGCATAATACTGTGTAGGTGTGTCACAGATATAATTAGTGCTTGTCACATGTATGTAGTCATTATATACACGTAATTGTTATAAATGTGCATTGTAATATGAAATTATAATTACTCAATGTTCTCATTACAAGTAAATTATTTCTCAACTTTTGTAGCGGATGCAGTGTATTCTTTATCATGTGAAACTAGTGACAACAACACTTTATACATCTACATACATGTATACATGTCTAGAAAAAAGAAAATCTTTCACTTTCGCCTGATACATGTGGGCAGTATAAAGTGCCTGGTCAATTATTAGCAGGCATGCATTGTTCAATGTTTAAATGATGAGGAACAAATTAAAATTTACTTTTCCTATAGATGATCATAATGTTTTTATTTTCCAAGGCATTTTAGGGGCTACATTGCCCAGAGACCCCCCATGTACTTTTCATCAACAAATACAAGGGGGCTCAGGGCAATTTAGCCCCCCCCCCCCCCCCCCACAAAAAAAAATCTTTCTCCAACTGATAATTAAATTGGTTAAACGTAACTTCAGCTTCAAATGAAAAGTATGCTCAATATGAATTATTTTATTTGAAGTTCTCTAGTAAATCGCCCAGGTACCATCTTCTTTCTTTTCTTCTTTTTAAAGAAAGTAATCAATAAGTGTGATTGGGCAAATTTTCTTTTATGCATTCTGCCCAATACAGAATGTACATTTCTACAGCTTTAAAATAAAGAATGCTATTGAATTATCTTCCATGTCATCGTGTCCTCCTGCAAATCACCTCGGGATACTATGAATCTTCTCCTTTTTTTCTTCTTTTTTTCTTCTTTTTTTTTTTACAGAAAGTTATCAGTACATTCCTTTTAAAGTGTTAGGGGAAAATTTTGAATTGTCTCTCATCCAGTCATCCCAGTTTAGCTTCCCCAGTGAGCCGCTATAGGGGATTATCAAGGTTTATATTTGGTCTGGTGTGTTGTATCTTCAGTTTTAAGAAAGAACACCTTCAAATTATCTTACAAGCAATCATGTCCTCTAGTAATTGAGTAAATTCACCTTGGTGAAACAATGGAGGTGAAAAAGACTTTATTTATTTTATTTTATTTACAAAATGATCTTATAAAATAGTGATATTCTGATGGGAATGAAAGATTTGGCTCTATTGAATCACTCAATTGGAGGAGAAAAAAATGTCTTCATGGTTTTCAGGAGCTCTGTCCGTCATTTCAGGGGCCAAATCACTCTGAGCGATAGCCCCTGTTTATTTATTGATTTTTCTTTTCTTTTTTCATATCTTAGTTGTGAGATATCAAATATAAATTTATCTAGTCATATTAAACCTTAATAAGCACTCGAGGCTGGTGTACGTGTACATGTAGTTTTTAAGTAGATTGTAGTATGAGAGGGGTACCTTTCTGCAGTACTTGCTTACTAGCAGCTAGCCATTTAACCAGCTTAGAACTATATTATAATACACATTATACATGTACTTGACCATTTCCATAAGCTTAAATTTTATCATGAATATTCCTAAATTTGCTAAACATACAAAGGGAGTTCAGAAATAGATATTAATTTTTATGGTTGTAATTGTAAGTGCCCAGTTATAGAATATTATAGAATATTATAGAATATAATGTAGTTAGGAATATATTAATAAATAATAATAATAACAAATTACAATGATTGAATGGATGATACTTGAACCTTTCTAAGAGTATAAATTGAAAGATATTTATAAGTAATAATATACATACTACAAATTGTATGCTGTAAGGGTTATAAAATATAAATGCAAAATATTTTACAATTTTCCTCAAGTAAGTTTCAAATTTCAAAACTTGCCTACATTTAAGATCTCCAATTTACCACATAGAGAAAAATTACACTAGTTTGCCAAGGTTTTTCAAGATTATTTTGTTTCAAGAGACAGGGTAACGTACGAGGTGTTCGTGCAGCGATTGTTTCTGAAATAAATAAAGCGAAAGAGAATACCTTGGGAGAAAGGAGAGAGTCCTGAGGAAAATCCCTGTGGGGTAACAAATGATCAGTCTGTAATCTGGTATCAATATATGATGTGCTTTGTGCGAGACACATGTACATCTGTACCCTTTTCACATTAACAGGATCTAGTAACTTTGTTGACATACAACAAAAAATGGCAAATGGTTGATAAAATGTGTATTTCTGTGATCTGATATGTGCACTGAGTGATGTGTGAACATTCCATGGTAAATGAAAGTTGTATGGCCAAGTAATGAGCGAAAATACAAAGTGATATTTGATAACTCATTGCACTGACGTTGTGCTCATTTATAATTATCCACTAGATAATTATAAATAAACACTTCTATCATACATCTTTTTAACAGAAGAGAAATTTGGAAAACCGAGAGCTGTTCAATGCTTCTATTGGTAATACCAATACATTGAGGTATGTGAAACCCGCTAGAGTTTTTGACAAGGATTTTGACAATGTTACTAGATGATAGATCCCTTTATATTGAAGTCGAATGGAGCCAAGCAGATCCTTAACTAGGTAAATTGAAACATATTTGATACATGGTGTAAGACAGCGTTATATCTTCAGTCTGTGTATTCAGGAGATATGGATCAGGAAGTTACACGGTTAAAGTTTATTGAACTGTAATATGTGGACTGAGAAACAAGTAGCTGGTGAAGTGCAATGATCTAGATTTATTGCCAAATAAGTGCCATAATTTTGTCTCTGTATCACACTTGTATCACAAGCATTTATAGTCATATTGATTACTCATTTTAGGGGGTCAGTCTTACATTAACCCGTTCAGGGACTGGTCCCGAAAATACTCAGGCTTGGGTCTATGGAGAATACATGTTGTAAGCAAAATCATTCCGTCCTGAACGGGTTAATTACAAAGCTACGATTGGTCGCGACTCAAAATTGTATACAATTGTAGGTGCTAGATCTTACAATTATCACTAGAACCAAGGAGGTTTAATTAAGCCTCCTTGGTAAAACCATTATATGTACATTTTGGTGTGAAATGGGAGACTCGCTTGCACACACACCTTTTTTCTTTCTTTCTTTTTGTGCCAGCTCTTACGTCATTGCCCCTGATACTTACCTTGATATGATGGGAGGGGAGAAGAAGAAGAGGAGGTATACTACGGGAAGTGAGATCGGAGCGTCCCAAGGGGGCCGGAGGGGACGAATTGAAACCTATATGGGGGTTCCGTCAATTTCCCCCGTTCTCCATAAAATTTGAACCTGAAAGTAGTTAGAGAGTGATTTGTGCGTACGCGTTGTTCAGTGACTAATGACTTTCGTTCCTTTTGTATTCATGAATCGTTTGTAGGCTTCATGGTTTGTGTGCAAAAGTTCACTGACATGGTCGTTGTTGTACGCTCAAACCTGTATCGGTGGTTTGGTTTGTATTCTCTGTAAATTTGAACCTGAAAGAAAATTAGCAAAATAATTCTATTGATTTGCAACGTACTTGTTTAGTTGTTAGATGATATCTTATAATGCAATACAGGGTAAAAGAAATCCAATGTATCTGCATGTATCACCAATTAGAATTTTACTGAATGGTAAGGATGGATGCATGTAAGCTATCCAATGATCCAATTTGCTAGAAATCTAGTACAGCTAATGACTAAGCCACTGTGGTTTTAACAAATTCCATGTCACAATCGCTTCGTACAAATGTTGGCAAAATGCCAGGATTGGTGACATTGAAAGCAAAAGATAAACAAATGGCGATTTCAGCAAAAGTCAATGACTAGAGTCAATAGACCATCCATATATGGTATTAATTGAAAGCCAAAAAACCCCTCTTTGATTTATTAGAGATTTTGACACAACTCACAACCACATTGCCTCACTCATATAATAATGAGAGCACTAATTTGAATAAGATACCATAAACTTTGCAATATAATGTGCAAGATTTATTACTAACTTGGATTGCTTGTATTCATTATACACCTCCAATATCCATGTAATAGTGACTAATTGTTAATGTTTAATTATAGTTTTATGCACGCATTGTTTCCTGCTAGTGCTACGAGATACAGAATCATACAACTTGTGTTCATAATAACTTACAAAAATATGAATGCTGTACTGGTGTGTGATTATGTGGATGTGATTTCTATCTATAGGCAGGGCACGGTACTAGCCCTTGCCCGCTTGCCCAATCGGCCCGATTGCCGGCCTGCACCACAAGAGGGGAAAAAATGTATTTCTTGATATTGGTTTTTAAAGGCATATATGCGTGGGTTATTAGACGCGTGGATCCATCTTGCGCACTTTTACGCACGGTACGTAATCCCCATTGGCTCAGTTATAAGTAGCGATCGCAAACTGTCCCGGCTTCCGAATACCCGAGTAAAAAATGCATACAAAATAGACGCGTTCGGAATGTTTGTACTAGTCGAATGGAGATCGATCAGAGATGTTTACGAGCGAAAATATCACGTAACACGCTTAACCGCAAATACTTCAAAGCGCCGCTGTTTGATGTCTTAGCCTAGGTGACAGCGTGAGAAATTCTTGCTGCATGCAATTTCATAAGAAGGCCCGTGTTCAGATATTTCGAAGCACCGCTCTTCGATCGATCCAACACATATCGTGAGTTTACCTCGAGAGATTACGGTGGAGTCGAGTTGGAATTTGCTGACTACCCTTTATAACCCACGCATATATGCCTTTAATACCTGCGTGTGTGTGCATGAGTTAGCAGACGTATATCCTAATAAGGGGTATAGTACTGAAATACTGAGCAGGCCACTGCTGCCTGGCCTTAGGGGTAGGGGACAGTCATCGGCCACAAATTGAATGACCAACACCTGTTCCAGTAATCAGGGCAGTGCTACACATTTAGGCCTACCTGTCCTGATCACACCGGCTCCCTAATCATACTGTAGTTGGTCTGTGACGATCTATCGTACACCATGAACTGATTGAGAGTGTGAATCAGGGGGGGAAATTCAATCTTATTTTCTGGGGCTAAGTACTTTTCAAGCTTGCCTTAATTCGTCCAAAAAGCCCTTGGTACAAGTTTGTAACTTTTTGCGATGAACTCTATGAGAAATAAGCCAGGCGAGTTTGGCACTTTGAGGTGCTAAATCGACACACATGTCCGTGGATAGTTTTAGTTTTTACTTTGTTTCACGTTGAACTCTTTTCCTATAAGACATTTTTGGGGCTAAATCTACCTATGCACCCCCCCCCCCTTTCTTTGTACAGGCCCATGGCTATACTGTATAGAGTTGCGATGAAACACACAGATAAAACAATTGCGTTTGATATATGAGCTGTGTGTACATGTAGTGCAAAGTTGCGTTTGATTGGCAACCTACATGTAATATGTGTCAGTGACAATCACACACACTTGATTGCGTCATCAAGACAACAGTTATGCCTCATATTTTCCCGGTATTACCCTCATTTAAAACAAAATTGCAACAAAATACGTTGAACAATAAGTAGATATATTTTTACTTTGATTTTGGCCATTTGTGAGCCATGAGCCTTTGAGCAGTGGACAAATAATAAACGTTTGCATGCACCCACGCTCAATTGCATGATTGCATCACAAAGTTTTGTTATTGATTACAAATTAAAACAAAGTTGCAACAATGGACAGAAATGGACAAAAACAAAATACTGGGAAAATAACATTGTGATTTTGATTTTGGCCTTTGGTACATGTCACCAGTGGAACGTTAACAAGCATTTAATTTAAATTAATGACTTAAATTAATCAAAATGGTAACAGAAAGCGTTTTAAAATGAAGAAAAAAAACAATTCGTCTTTGATTTTGGCCTTCTGTAGGTCAGGTGCCTATGGCAATTGAAAGGAGATTCATGTCTGTAGGACATTCACAAACACCCATATTTGATTGCGTCATCAATAAGTTATACTTCATTTAACAAAATGGCAACAAACATATGGGGGGAAAAAAGAAAGAAGAAACAAAAAATGACTTTGATTTTGGCCTTTTGCGGGTCGGGTGCCTATGAGCAATGGAACAAGAATGCACGTCAATGGAAGGTTCACACGCACATACGCTTTATTGCGTTACTAAGACAAAAAGTTTGATCTCTTATTTTCTTGGTATTCATTTAATGAATCAAAATTGCAACATAAATCTTGAAGAAAAAAGCACAGTGACTACAGTTTGATTTTGACCTTCCTTAGTTTTGTTTGTATGAATGAAACAAAACTGAAAATGAAACAGCAACTTTCTGTAGGACTTTCATTTTGGCCTTTTGCAAGCCAGGCACCCTACGGCAATTGAAAAACGATGCCATATCTGTGGGACGTTTGCAAGCATCCACACTTGAGAACAACGTAAAGACAAAAGCTGTTATGCCGTCTCCTATTATGTCATGATGACGTCAATTTATGCAAAAACCAAGGTTTATAGAAACAATTGATTGCACTGACCTAGATGCTTTGGTGCCATCGTGTCTCAAATCAGATAGAAAATGAGGGTCTGAGGGTTACAGGTAAATCATTGTTTTGTTTTGTTTTCTTCTTTAATTCTTAAATTCTTTGTTTTTCTTAAATGGTTTTTAGTGGCGTAGATCTTTTGAATTACTGGATCATCCCCCCTGAACAAAAGAGATTGCTTTAAGATCCATACCAGAGTATATTTTATTGCAATATTTGTAAGAGTTATGCAGTAAAGAAAGGAACAATCTTTTTAAAGTATGATTTAAACTACAAAATGTTACGAATCGTATGTAATGTTGTTATGCTATGGCTGGCCTTGTCTAGCTGATCAAGCTGTTTCTTTCTCACCTTTTTTTTTCTGCACGTGTTGTTGAAATGGAATGCTAAAACTAACCATTTTGCACTTCACATACTTTTATTGCAGAATAATGGATTGGTTCTCTTTAAAGTTTATTGCATACAGTAGTAAGCAAATAATGCACATCATCATGTACATTTTTGTGTTTTCTTCCCTGTGCACACACAGTATACAAATGATGCGCAGGTATGAGTGGGTCGGTAGGAATTGTTTGCACAAGGTAACTATGGAACTGTTAAACCCACGAGGCGAAGCCGAGTGGGTTTAGACTAGTTTCCATAGTTACCGCGTGCAAACAATTCCACCGACCCACGAAATAAACTTGCGCATCATCTGTTTTATAGAATGGGCATTGTTACGCCCCCCAAAAAGTAAAAAAAGTAAAAATTAGAAAAATTACCGGATGCATGAAATAATTTTACCGGACGCATGAAATTTTTTACCGGACGCATGAAATTTTTTACCGGACGCATGATTTTTTTTACCGGACGCATGAAATTTTTACCGGACGCATGAAATTTTTACCGGACGCATGGTTTTTTTACCGGACGCATGACTTTTCATGCATCCAGTACAATTAATTGTCTGCACAAATTTGCTCTCAACCAATCAGATTGCAGGGATTTATCAACCCATTCTATAATACTGAATATTCCCCATGGCATTTTATTGTAAGCCAGGTGTAATACCTCTAGGCTTCATACATGTAGTATATCTGATTTGAATTTATCTTCTCCACACATACCCCCACATTTGGGGTGATCTGGGTAGATAGTATATTTGTACAGACTCATCTCATCTCTATCTTTGTCATTGTCCACTCCCTCCCCACCCCCAGAGTCTTCAAGGGATCTAGTAACATTGTCCAAATCCACAAAACTTACTTAGAACTATAGTTGTTCTCTCATACCTTGTTGTTATCGTATTAGAAGCATGGAACAGGTTTGGATTTTCAAATTTCCATCGTTAAAAAGATTTTTACGATTGAAGTATCCAGATTTGTAATTATTCACTGGAAAGTTTAACTGTACAAAGTCAGTACAATGAGTTGGCGAAGATCACTTTGCATTTTCTCTAATTTATTGGCAATATTATATCCACAAGAAATTTTCACACATTACTTAGTGGACATATCAGATCATAACATTACACATTTTATCAACCATTCATTACTTTTTGTACATCTATACAAGTATAGATCTACAATTTACAAGTACCTTTGACAAAAATAAATAAATAAATTATACCCGACTCTTCGTCCTAGGACCGCCAAACTTTTGCATTGTGCCACCAGAATTTCAGCCATGCACAATTTTATTTGCCCGCTTGATCAACCAACTTGAAACAGAATTTCCAATATTTGTCTTTGTTGTGGGCCTAATTGTATGAAAAGGGGATAGTTTCTGTATGTACTACAATGATTTTGGCAGAGATGCAGCATTTGTTAACTACTTGGCCATGTCCGGACTCTGGAGTACTGTATGTAATATAGATGTGCAACTTGGCAGACATTCTAAACAGCTGTTAGCTATCATGGATACACTCGTTCAAGTTCACACTTCCTCTATCAAGCTCTGTAGTTTTCGCATTATGAAGCATCTGACTTGTATGCAACTACAACAAAATCTTTGTTTTAAAGTGTTCAGTACCCTGTTTCTAAGTTCTTGAGTAAACCAAACCTTAGTTGCTATGTCCCAGGGGGTTGTTTCACAAAGATCCTAAGTTGAACTGAACTCTAAGTTGGACTTAAAGGGTACCACCACCCAAAAATAATATTCTTATTAAAGAAAGGTAACATCTTTAGTATTCCATTCCATCAACAAGTTCACAAAAATATGTTTCCAGAAAGAAAAAAAAAAATTGGAAACGCATCACCATTCTAAAGAATGCGTTCATGCGGTCTGAATTATGCAGACTGCTATGTGTGCGGTGAATTGCAATGCGTGTAGAGCGAACAAATCGCCCGGGAATCTATTGTTTACAAACGTGCGCGTGAATAGCTGCATTGGCGCACTCGCAAATGGTTGGCCCGTATGGAACCAGTAAATAGCAGTGGTTCCGTAAGTGGTGGAATTTAATTGCTTTGTTTATGAATTACACAACCCTTTGCAAAATGTTGGGTATCTATTTGATATCACAAAACGGTACCAAAACATATAATAATGTGTTGTTCTTTGCCTCGTGGTCCCCTTTAAACATTATGGAAAGCCATTAGTTTCTTTGAAAACAAATTGCAAAGTTTCTTTTAAAAATTACAATGTTGATTGTTATAAAGGGCCCCAATCTACAAGCTCCTGCTTCTATGGGGTCCAAAACCATTTTGTATATTTAATTATCAAACTGCCATTTATATTTGTTATTTCTGTTTTATGGTTTGAATAAACTGAATCTGAATCTGATTCAAATCATTCATATTTTCTTTTATCTAGGGGATTTTATGTTCTTGATATAAAATTTATGAAAAGTCAAAAATACTTACAAGTATCTTTTGCTTTTGAATATGTTTTATTCTAAGGCTTTAAATGGCTTACCAAAATGTTTAAGTCCAACTTAGAGTTAAGTTAAACTTAGATCTATGTAAAACACCCCCTTGTAGCTTGATATCAATGGATTCTCGATCTGTGAGCATCTGTCTTAAAGGGATCTAGTAACTTTGTTGACATGTGCAAAAAGTGATGAGTGGTTGATGCAATTTATTGTTATCTGATATGTTCACTGGGTGTTGTGTAAACATTTCAAGTTAAATGGACGTTATATGGCCGAGTAATGAGCAAAAATGCGAAGTGATATTCACTAACTCATTGCACTCACTTTGTACACAGTTTTCGTGGTCCAGTGGATAATTTAACATCTGAACACTACAATCGTAAATATCTTTTTAACGAAAGGGAAATTTGAAAAACAGAAACCTGTCCCATGCTTTTATTGGTATTACAAATACAACAAGGTAGGAGGGAACCGCTATAATTCCAATTGGATTTTGAGGATTTGGACAATGTTACTGAGTCCCTTTAAAAGGGCCTGCTTCCAGGGAGGTGTCATACGCATGCTGCGTACTATTAGCTTACATGTATGTTATAAGGAGAGTTGCATGGGTGTGTTGCATACACCTGATTCTCCATGCACATTTATGAAATTGTTGATGTAAGTACCTTAAAGGTGCACCTGTAAAGTGTCAGATATTTCCCAAAATGACATTTGAGACTTTAATCCAATACCAAAATCATTGTAAGATATGTCTGATTGATGTGTGAAAGTTTCATTGAAAAAGAACACTGCTTTCCTGGTTAAATAAGCGAAAATTTGCATCAGCTAATTACAGTATGACGCTTATGACGTTTATGACCGGACGCTCTTGAGCTGAATGATTATCAATGATAGATATCTTCATACTAAAGATGTATTAGAAAAGATCTAACCCTTTTATTCTTCTCTTACCATAAGCGAGTTAGACACTTTACAGGTGCACCTTTAAAGGGACTTAGTAACATTATCCATATCCTCAAAATCCAATTGGAATTCTAGCAAGTCCCTTATACCTTGATGTATTCGTATTAACGATAAAAACATGGGACTGGTTTTGGTTTTTCAAATTTCCCTTTCGTTAAAAAGATATTTACGATTGAAGTGTTCAGATGTTAAATTATCCACTTGATCGTCAAAACCGTGTACAAACTGAGTGCAATGAGTGGGTGCAGTGAGTAATCATTACTCGGCCATATAACATCCATTTAACTTGAAACTTTCATACAACACCCAGTGGACATTTCAGATAACAACAATATACATTGTATCGACCACTCATAACTTTTTGCACATGTCAACAAAGTTACTAAATCCCTTTAAAGGAGGGGCGCAATCCCGGCTTTGATTCAGCTTTATAGCTTTGAATATGTGCCTTATTATTGATATACCACATTCTTTTCTTTTTTTTAATCCTTAAGTTTGGCAAAAAAGGAAAATTTCATGCACATTTTTGGCTCTTTTTCGCGTCGGCGTTCCATACTCCTAAAAAAGTAATTTTAGCGGAGCGATGAGCTCATGAGTCATGACGTCACCTGCAGGCAATAACACGGAAGAGCGAGAATTGTTTACAACGTGGTTCAATGCAAACACTTTGACTTGCTAGTAATACAAACTCGTATTTGCTTGAAAATTGAGGATTAACTGAAATTGCCTCAGGAATGAATTTTAGCAAGATGCAGCAACACATCTAAGGAAAGTATAAGCCTGCACCGTTTTCCATAAGGATCCACGTATGAGGCGGATTTAGAACTCAAAGGTTAAATTAACGAGGGCCGACTGGGAAGGACCTAGCGAGTGTGTGCAGGTCTGCAAGAGTTTCGGGGGGCCGCGCGGCAAGACAGGTTATGCTCTCGCGTGCTAGCTGCCGCGCCAACTACCTACATACAAGTTCTGAAAAGTAACGAAAATGCAAGATTATTACGATCGCACCTATTCTAGACTATTTCTTAATTTACTTACATGTTTGCATGGCTTTTCAAACAAATACAAGAACGATTACCTTAGATGGACAAATCTATCACTTTCGTGGCCTCTTTGACAATGTTTATTGTTTTTTTTCTCTGTCGGCATTAGATGTCGGCATTCTAATGCCGACAGAGAAAAAAACAATAAATGAACTGAACTTAGCGCTCTTTTGTAGTTTTGTTGTTAATTTGCAAACGGCGTAGACTACGTGTATGATATCGATGCCCAGAAATTGATTGACTATGTTCAACCTCCCGCACGCTCGCCAACGACTTGAGTTTTGGATTTGTTTATTTCGGGGAAAAGTAATATTTTGCTCAAAACTGAGGTAATTCTGAATGTTCTGTAAATATATTTCCGTAAATATTGTTAAATAGATCCATCAAAGCAATGATGCTTGTCATTTTACTGCCGCATAAAAAGATGAATTTGAGTGCGAAACACCGCATTTTTGTACACCATGTTTTGAGACGTGATCGGATGAAGCCGCCACTTATTATGGTTAGGCTAGGCCTGGGCTAACCGCAGCGCTCGTGCCGGAAGACCTGTCTGCGAGGGGGTTGGGTATACAATTGCTATAATCATATCGGAGACTTCCTCGAAGCGATTTTAGAGTGAGTATGCGCCTTTATTTGGCAATTATATTTGTTGTATTTGTGGAGACAAATAATGAAATAAGAATTATAATAATGGTGTCTGCAATTATGGGGAAATTGTCATGAATTTGCTCAGCCACGCTCAACAAATCTGTTCGGTTGCACCTCTATCACTTCCATTCCATTTTGGCTGCCGACGCACAATTTGGAATTTTATCTTCAGGAACTGTCAATTCAAAACTCGATTCTGACTCTGATCCAGATCTTTCGTCTAATTCACGCTCACTGTTAGAATCAGATGAATCTGGGTGTGGATCCTCCATAATTATAAACTCAAACAAATGTATGTAGATATTGAAAAAAATCGAAATAATATATCTCTGTCAATGTGATTAGATGCGCTCAGCGTGTACGTCTATGACAATTAGAGTATCGGGGATCCTGTGATTGCCTGCAGATGACGTCACAACTATGACGTCATTTTTCTTCGCCCGAACTCAATTTTTTGGGGGGCACTTTCAAAGTAAATTTTCAGGTCCTCATATCATTTATAAATAATTTTCCAAGTGCAAAACAGTTGTTTTATTCGAAATCTACATGTAAGTGGCTTTCTGAAGGGCTAAAATGCCATTTTCAGCTGATTTTCTTGACACCATACCTTTAATACCAAAGAGCTTGTTGGACTTACGAGGAAGTGTCTAGAGTAGGAATTCTCTAGGAATGAGTTCATTAGTGATAAGATATTATTGATTCCTTTAAATCCTGTTTAAGCATCAACTATGATACACAAAATGGGGGGGGGGGGGGGGGGGGGGGGATCCTCCAAGAGCGAATACACTTATAGATACATTTACGTGAAGCTGGACAATGGCCCATAGCTTGATTTTTACTTGGGTATCTTTCTGTGAGGATCTACCTGTTTGTTACATGGAAGATAATACATCAATGATTCTTTATCACCTCTTTTTGAGTATCCAAATTCGGTCTGAAACCGTCTATAGAGGCTTTCAAATTCAATCTTAAATATATTCCATGATTATTAAAGGGAGCGTTGAGTATTGGTATTTTCCGAAGTGCCCCCCCCAAAATTAATTCCAACAGATTTGGTTGATTTCAGTTCCATATGAAAGATCATCGAAAAAAACATGGGAAATGATAATAATTCCCAATCAAATGCTCTAATTGTTGTGCAATTTGCTTTCAAAATATTATATAAAAGTGTTTGACGTCCGGACATCACTTTTTAGAGAACGCTAGCGCGAGTCGCTGGCGATCTAGGTCGTCCTGATAGAGAACTGAAACTAAATATTTTTGTGCACGCTAATTGTGCTTAAAACTATACATATGATACGGTACTTACCAGCAATTCACTCTCCAATATGTGATCCAACTATCGGGTAGATTAAGAAATGATTTTCCCCTCCATTCCGCAAAAAAGCAGTGATATATGCGCCTCATGGACTTGTCTCCGTGTGTTAGCGCGACTCCGAAACGAAAGGCGAACAAACGGGGCTTGCAATACATGTACATACTACACGTACTATTACCGCGCACTGCACTACAGTCCCGTATTAGGACCTAGAACGCTAGTTCTTCGCGCTGGCGTTAATTTGACACTTCGAGTTGTAACGGCTCTTTTTGAATGATAACAGGGGTTTTATTTTGTGGTTTGTAATTGTGTATACTTTTCGAGCATGGTGAAGTAATAACTATTAGTTTGTACTGTAATCGTGCAGGTTTTGGTTAATAAAGTTAAGTTTGACCAATACTCAACTACCCCTTTAAGACATTTGAAAAGTCAAAACCCATTTCATTCTTCTGTTACCATAAGCCAAACAACAACTACAAGTGAAGTTTAAAAGCTCCAAGTGATTTTGGTTAAAATTGTACAAAGTTAATGGATCACTTTACAATGGGGGAATACAATACTCAGAAGGTGAGCACATGTGTGAACATACATGCACGAAGCTGGACATTGACCCGTAGCTTGATTTCACTATTGATATGCTGTGCATCTGTCTGTCTGTCTGTTTTACAAGGAAGTGGCTGGATCTGAAAACTCTTAAAGGGATAGTTGAGTTTTGGTAAAGAGAATACAGTTTTGGTCAAACTGAATTTTAGTAACCAAAACTTGCACCATCACACTACAAACTCATAGTTACAACTCCACCATGCTCGAAAGGAATACACAATTACAAATGACTAAGTAAAAAGCCTGTTATCATTTTTAAAAGATCCATTCAAACTCAAGAGGGCGCTCTCTAAACACTCATCTGTTTCAACCATTTAAAATAAAATATTGTGGATGTGATGTTATGTTGAAAAAGTGATTAGATAGAGAGGTGATCAACAACTATTTAAAAACCTCTTTTGTAAATTTGTGAAAAGAGGAAGCATTTAAAAAAAAATTAACAGCTGGCTCAAAATTATTGAATATTTGTGGGGCCCCATAATTATTACAAATGGTTATGTTTATGGATATTTCAGCCATTTCTGAACCGATTTTGATCAAATAAAGTTTATTCTGTCATTAAAAGTGTATGCTCTTTTGAATTGACACTCTAGTTTTTCATTATCTCACAAAAAATTATTTTGTGTAGCGCCCTCTATACCAAAACTCAACTATCCCTTTAAGGAATGAGTGATACATCTGCATGTACTGCACGTGCACATTGGGGGTTCAATGAAACGCTTGTCATTCGTCATGAGGGTTCACCGTGTTTTGCGTTCCTTGTAATCTTTATATTTGATGAAATCATTAATGTTTTATGAACTCCTTATAACTCATGTTTTATGAAATCATTATTAATTCATTGATCAAGAGGCACATTTATAACCTGGGAGAAAAGAATAGCCATGTAAATGACTCACTGAATATATAGTCTCTTCTTTCTGTGCTCGGAATTGGAATTGGTGCATTATGAAACATCTTTATTATTAATGCACGTTTTACAATCAAGATTTGATCTATCTTTTCATTTGAATCAAATTTTTTTATCTCTGTTCTTATTTGAATCAATTTGGCATTATTACAAAGCATCTCTAGAACTATTTGATTAGACTACTAATTTATCATTTTCTCATTTAAATCAGTATGCCATTTTTATTCTCATTGAGATCAATATCATATCATTCTTGATTTCACATAATTTTTGTGTCAGTATACTTGTGAGAAAAACTTCCATGGATACTTGAATAGATGTACATACATATGAAAAATGTGAAGATTTGAATTGAATTAAAGTATAGATATTCAACCTGGACATTGTAACCTAATTGGCACTTGTCCAGACTGTTGTAGGGTCATTAGTCAACCTATAATGTACATGAACTGTGCTATTAAGTGATAAACTGATGTGTGAAACTAAAATGATTACACAAATGAAATGCCATTATGGCTGAAAAATGAGTGATAATGCAAACTGCCCGATATAGGTTTGTGCACAGTTGGAAGTATCCAACAAATACCATATCTTAAGTAGTATTTAGTTTCATATGTGTTCCACACAACCTTTCACCTGTAATAAAATTATATATCACTTAATACAGGTATTCAAAGCTTTTTTCTTAAAAAATAAAACATATCAGCAGTTTTATCAACGACCAATACCCTTATACGGTGTATGTATAGGAATGTGTTCTGAATGACATCACAGAACAGTATTGTGTACAGTATATGTGGTGTACATAACGGTCCAGATGTGATGTATCTGACCTACATTGAATATTTCTTTAATTAGTTCAATTTCCTTGACTCGGTGCTTTGCCAGACATCTACCCCAATATCATAGCCATGGGGTTTCCTGCGGAGAACCTAGAGGGGGTCTACAGGAATAAGCTGGAAGACGTTGTCAAGTATGTATGTCTGTTTGTTTGTTTGTTTGTTTGTTTGTTTATAGTAGCCATATCATTGCCATGGGGTTTCCTGCGGAGAACCTAGAGGGGGTCTACAGGAATAAGCTGGAAGACGTTGTCAGGTGCGTATGTATGTCTGTTTGTTTGTTTGTTTGTTTGTTTGTTTGTTTATAATAGCCATATCATTGCCATGGGGTTTCCTGCGGAGAACCTAGAGGGGGTCTACAGGAATAAGCTGGAAGACGTTGTCAGGTGCGTATGTATGTCTGTTTGTTTGTTTGTTTGTTTGTTTGTTTGTTTATAATAGCCATATCATTGCCATGGGGTTTCCTGCGGAGAACCTGGAGGGGGTATACAGGAATAAGCTGGAAGATGTTGTCAGGTGCGTATGTATGTATGTTTGTTTTTTTGTTTGTTTGTTTATAATAGCCATATCATTGCCATGGGGCTTCCTGCTGAAAACCTAGAGGGAAGTCTACGACTACAGGAATAAGCTGGAAGATGATGTTTTAGGTGCGTATGTATGTCTGTCTATGTTTGTTTGTCTGTTTGATTGTTTGTTTGTTTGTAATAGCCATATCATTGCCATGGAGTTTCCTGCTAAGAACCTGGAGGGGGTCTACAGGAATGAGCTAGAAGCTGTCTGTTTTTTTGTTTTTATGCACAATGTTTTGTTATTATTTGTTTGTTTCTTATTGTTAATTTTTTTGGATGTGATATTCACATTGTACTGTAGGAAGTCTACAACTAGATCCTAGAACATCAGGAATTTGTTGTTACTCAAAGAAATGTCATTTATTAAAATTGTATTTATACCATGATTAATTTGTGAAGAAGAAAAACTGTATGAACTATGGCTGACTGTGTACAATGATGAACATTCACTAAATGCTGTTTACTTTTGTCTACTTCCTCATATTTAGGTTTTTCGGTGAGAAGCATGGAGAACAATACAAAGTGTACAATTTGTAAGTATATAATTATGCATAATATATAGGGATATTTTGCATATGTTCATAACAATGAGAAAATGTAATTGTAAATCTTCACTTCTAACATTCACTCTCATAATCCTACAAGTTTGCAAAAGGTTAAATTCAGGCTACCAAAATTGTGTTAATGTCAAATTTTACAAACTGTGCATTGTATTGGAGGGCTTGCCCGTAGCAATTGCCCAGGAAGCCAATGGCCACCAGAAATTCAATTTGGCCACTAGAAACTCTTGTATTGGCCACCAACAAATTAGGATCTACAACACACAAGCCTATGGTGGGAGTCAGACAGCGAAAAAATTAATATTTTTATTTTGGGGGCTCCATTTTCGGGGGCTACTTTTCCAACTTTCGGGGACTACAAATTTCTGGGCTCTTTTTCGAATTTCAGGGGCTACTAATAAGCTATAATGCTGTAAGTGAACATTTTATAAGCATTTGATCACAATCCAAACAGAAAAATAACGAAAATAAAAATTAAAAAAATTCGCCCGCCGCCCCCGTGTATTTTTTCGCTGGAGTGAGACTGATGTGATGAATATGCAGTCAAACCTGTCTTAGTGGCCACCTGTCTACAGCAGCAAACCTGCCTATAATGGCCACCAAAAATGAATCATTGCTGAGTAAATCAATCTCATGGAACCTTTCTGTAGAGGCAGCCTGTCTACAGTGGCCATTCCCCCCCCCCCCCCCCCCCATTGGTGGTCAATATACACTGGTTTGATGGTATTCAAAATGTGTTAATTTCTTCTCTGTGTGTGTTTGTTTTGTGAACTATCATAGATGCAGCGAGAGGAACTACGATACCACCAAGTTTGACAACAGAGTAGCGCACTACCCGTTCGACGATCACAACCCTCCGAGGTTAGAGCTGATCAGACCCTTCTGCGAAGACTTGGACGACTGGCTCGGGGCCGATGGAGAAAATGTAGCGGCGATACACTGTAAAGCTGGCAAGGTACGAACGACACTGCACAAATCTTAGCCTTTAAACAGGTTTTGAAATCATAGTTTCATACATCAATTAATCACTGTAGTTTACATAATGTGGAGTCAGAAAATGGGGCATGTGGATTGCAAGTGCTTATCGGTCTTTGATGGGAACTTGGAAGACTAGATCGGAGCCGATAGAGAAAACGTTGCTGCAATACGCTGTAAAGCTGGCAAGGTACGAACGACACTGCACAAATCTTAACTTTCAAAAAGGTTTTGAAATCATAGTTTCATACACCAATTAATCACTGTAGGATAAGATATAGGTTACACGATGTGTAGTAAGGAAAAGGGGCAAGTGGATTGTAAGAACTTATCAGACCCTTTGATGAAGACTTGGATGATTGGCCTTAAAGGGTACCAACACCCAAACATAATATTCTTATAAATAAAAGGTAACATTTTTAGTTGTCCATTCCACCAAAAAATTAAGAAAAATATGTTTCCAGAAAAATCATATAATTGGAAAACGCATCACCATACTACAAACATGTGTTCATGTGTCCGCATACAAAGACTACCTTTTGTCTAAGACGATGAGGCCACAATGGTTCCGTAAGTGGTGGTAATTAATTGCATTGTTTATGAGTTACACAACCCTTTGCAAAGTGTTGGGCATCTCTTTGATATCACACAACGGTACCAAAACATATAATTATGGGTTGTTCTTTGCCTGGTGGTCCCCTTTAACATTCTAACCTGGTTTTAAAGATACTGTCCACATTTTGCAAGCCAAAATTCAAAAGTTGCGAGAGCATTGTCTTATATGAAAGCAAATACCATTTAAGAGATAGTCTGAGAAGATAAGGACTTGAAAACATCTTTTTATGGAATGAGTGATTTTTTTTTAGCTCGATAAATGGTTGCAACCATTTAATTTGCCTAGCAAAAGGATAATGGGTGTCATGATTGGTGCCAGTGTGTGTTTTTGTTTCGTTATTGTTATTGTTTTTAAAATAGAAATGTGCTGTTGACTCTTTCATATAGCTGTGAATCATGGAATTTAAAAACTACTCATGAAAAGAAATTGGATGCTTTTGACTCAAAATGCCTTCCTCAAAGGTCCTACACATCAAGTGGAATGATTTCATATCAAATAAGGAAGTCAGAGAACGTTCTAAGCAGCCTCCAGTATCAGCAACAATCTGTAAAAGGCCCCTGAATTAGTGGATGCGTCGTTTGGAGCACACCTCCACGTCGACGTCTACCTCAGCTCCAGGTCGATAATGAATATTCATATCGTGACATCACGCAACGTCACTAGGATTAGGGTTGGGTGAGTTTGAGGGTTATAATTACAATGAGACCATACTGACCATCAATGGTGTACGTGGCCTACTGGTCATGCTGTGGACTTCAACACTTGTTATATGGGTTCTTTTCTTTTTGCCATAATTTGTGAGTAGCGGTTCTATTAGTAAATGTATCATGCAGAGTTTCACTATCGACCTGGAGGTGTGCTCCGAACGACGCACCCTGAATTAGTTGGGCCATGTAGCACGTCTTCCCCCTGACTGCCTGGCAAACCAAACTCTTTGGTGGACTAAGGGGTCGGCCCAATAGGAACTGGCAACAAAGCATCCAACAAGACCTCAAAGGCAGCCTCAAGAATTGGAATGACATCAGCACACTTACTGCTGACCGATCCAGCTGGAGAGTGATTACAGCCTCATGCATCGGACAACACAGGAGCTACTAAATTGTTTTTGTTTCTTTATATTCTTGTACAGGGGCGAACCGGTGTCATGATATGTGCCAGTCTGTGTTCTTTTGTTATTGTGGTTGTTGTTGTTTCTTTATATTCTTCTACAGGGGCGGACTTGTGTCATGATACGTGCCTACATGCTCCATGCCTACATGCTCCATAGACGGTTGTATCAGATGTTATTGTGATTGGTGTTGTTTCTTTATATTCTTGTACAGGGCCAGACTGGTGTCATGATATGTGCTTACATGCTCCATAGACAGTTGTATCAGACGTAATTGTGATTGTTGTTGTTTCTTTATATTCTTGTACAGGGGCGGACAGGTGTCATGATATGTGCCTACATGCTCCATAGACGGTTGTATCAGACGGCCAACGAGGCGTTAGATTTCTATGCATCAAAAAGGACGAAAAACAGAAAGGTAAGGGGAAATGAAATATGATAAAACTTTTGTATAAGAGAAATCATAACTTTTTTACGATTATTCATCGTCTTATTTGGTACAGTTTATCAAGAACCTTTATTTGTATTGCTAAAACATGTGAGTGAAATTGTCGTACCCATTCAAATGATCAGCTCTTTAAAGCTTGTGTAGGGAAATTTCAGATGTTTTTAAGAAGCATTTTGTTGCGCGCTAATCATTGTGACATGAAACTTCACCCATACTTTTCCCGTGCTTGCAGGCAGCTTGGCTACAGCCAGGGTAATAGTAAACTGTACAGTATGATGCCCCTCTGAATAGAATGTCTAGATTGATGGCACAATATAAATGCTTTTCTATTATTATTTAATATGATTACTCTACAACTGCTATGCCATAAAATACATACCCAAATTAATTAAAGATGGGTATCTTGACCACTTAAAAGTGTTCCATTTTTCTTGCGTAGATACTTGAAAGCAATGACCTTTTATATGTGACCGCTTACCCCAAAACCCCCAAAAAGTCGCGGTATATGATTCTCCGCTACGAGCCAAAGTATGTAATTTTTGCTGAAAAATCAAATTTTAAAACTTTACTTTACCTGAAAGCATAATCTTTCCTCTTGACTGTTTCAAATTTTGAGTCTTGAAAACGAAGCCAAAGTTGAGTAATGGATTCAATGGATAGTTCCTCCGCACTACGCGCCTGAGTGACCCGAATCTTTAGAGCCTCTTTTCTCCTCATTCTGTAAAACTAGACCTTCCCACTCTCCTGCATTTAATCGCTTTGTTGAATAGGTTCGGAGTGTCCAAATTTGATGAGTTATATATCATTTTAAAGCTTAGAATCTACTCTTTCCAGCTAGATTAAAAAATCCAAATTCATGTTTGTCAACTTTTTGGGGGTTTTGGGGTAAGCGGTCACATATGTCATGGTATTGAGGGTGTCCATAAGTGTTCATAACTAAATTGGGTCAATGAGTATCTTATTTTGTATGGCTTCTGTGCACCAGTCTAGCAATCTGGGGCCCGTTTCATGAAAGGGTCTTATGTTATGACCGTCTTAACTGTCACGTGACTGTGACTGATCTACGGGCATACAGATGGCGTTTGTTCCGATCACAAAGGACAGTTAAGACCGTCATAACTGTCACGTGACTGACTGATCTACGGGCATACAGACGGCGTTTGTTCCGATCACAAAGGACAGTTAAGACGGTCTTAACATAAGACCCTTTCATGTAACGGGCCCGGGGGGGGCACTCAAATTATTTTTTGACAGGGGTGTGCCTCGCAGAACTCTGATATGGGGGTCTGAAGAGCTGACTACAAGCACAAAATATAGGGTCTTTGGAGCTACAAAAACCCTGAAATGGGAGTTAAGGGGTCTAAGGAGCAGACTATAACTACAAAATACATAGACTTGGAGCTACCAAAGACCTACGGAAACCCTCAAAAAGGCTCAAATGGTGGTCCAAGGAGCCAAACTAGAAGAGAATAATGGACTTGGCGCTAGTCAAATACATAGCCAAGTCATTCCGGGGGTCTATGGAGCCGAACTAGAAGAAGAATAATGGACTTGGCGCTACTAACTACCTAGCCAAGTCATTCCGGGGGTCTATGGAGCAGCAATTTTTGAAAATCGGGTATCTTTAGAGCTGCGATCGGGTGTGAAAAAGGGGTTCTTTTAAGCGGCACATACCCGTCTACATTATACATGAGTGTGCCCCCCCCCCCGGGGTAACGGGCCCCTGGAGGTCTCGGGTTCAAATCCCGGGGCAGCCCTATTTTCTTTTTCACTTTCATTTGTATGGCTTTGGTGGAACCTACATAATACTGTAAACGTTGTTATTTTCGCGTGATTAATATTTCGCGCTGAGCGATGCAAAAACACATTCGCGGGTTTTAAATTTCGCGGCCGATCGTAAGACCCTCATCAAAATTATATTATTACGTAAATGAAAATGAATAAAATTGCATATTCACGGGATTTAATGTTCGCGGACGCCGACTTCAGCGCGAAATCTGCGAAAATTAAAGCACCGCGTATATTACCGCATTCACAGTAATCTGAAATAAACACTCCTGCTAACCCCCATCATGTCCATTTGGATTATAATTGTTGCTAATATTGGTTGTATTAATTATTAGTTTTTTTTAATTAAAAAAAATGTTCTCCTGCAGTGCATGACAATAATATTACAGAGGCGATACATCAAGTATTACTGCGATCTTGTCATCAACGAACATGAGTATAAGCCTACAATGTGCCTACAAACCTGCATTATATTACTATTAATAATACAAATTGTTATTAATGATTGTATTTGTTGTAATGATTAGTTTCGTAATAACATTTCTTCCCCTCCAGGGTGTGACAATACCCTCACAGAGGCGATACGTCGAGTATTACGGCGATCTAATCATCAGGGAACTTGATTACAAGCCGACTACGCTGCTTCTCACGCGCATCGATCTGGAAACGGTACCACTGTTCAACGGTGGCTCGTGTTCACCAGCATTCGTTATCTACCAACAGAAGGTCAAGATATTCTCTTCACAACAATATGAGGTGAGTTGTAATGCTGTTTCGAGAGGTCTATTGCAAACGTTAACCTTTTGTAGGAATTTGAAACACATTAGGACCATATTCTGAGAGCGATTTTAAGCTCAAATTGATTGTATCTACATCACTGACATATTATTAGCAAAATTTGTATTTTAAAACCTAGCTTAAATTCAAGCTTAAAATCGTTTTTCAGAATACGTCCCCAGAATACTGCTTTGAATCTTGCTTGATACTTTTTGTTTACATGTCCAACCATCATCTCTGCATTTTTATGTAAACTGGAAGATTGATTGCCCATTATTTAACCTAGATTCCATATAGGTCCATCAAAGCTGATTTGTGGTGATATCTGTGAGACTAATCATATTCAGATTGAATCTTGATCAGGATACTGCTTTGATACAGGTTGATACAGGTTTATACAGTAGATGATTTTAAGAGTCTTTTGAAAACTTATTTGTTTCATTTGTAAATGGATTAGGTTTTACACTGTATGTCAAAGTTTTGTCACTTTCATCTCGCCTTGTCTCTTCTTCGCTCCCTTATGTCTGTTTTCCTATTTCTATATTTTACTTCCTTCAATGTGCATAGAGACTTAATTTATTTTTGTGATATGCGCTATATAAAAACGGTTTATTATTATTTGAATCTTGCTTTATATTTTTTGCTAAAATGTCCAACTGCTTGAATTTCTGTGCAATTTTATATGTAAACAGGAAAAAAGCTTGACCTAACCTATACAGTTCCATCGAAGCTGATTTGTGATGATATCTGCAAAACTTCACATAATCAGATGAACTTGAACAGTTGCCATGGCAGTTGCAATTTTATCATGCAGAAATCAAAGAATAATGATAGGAACTACACTCGATTTGCCAAATGTGCAACTATCTATTGGATAGAAAAGTGTTTCGAACTTGTGGTGAAAGGGATCTAGTAACTTTGTTGAATTAACCAATTCACTTGCATCTCTCTTCTTTCATGCTTACTAAATAGAAGTATAAAACCAGCTTTTTTTCCTTTTTTCC
This sequence comes from Echinarachnius parma, assembly GCA_037951105.1. Taxonomy (NCBI): domain Eukaryota; kingdom Metazoa; phylum Echinodermata; class Echinoidea; order Clypeasteroida; family Echinarachniidae; genus Echinarachnius; species Echinarachnius parma. The sequence goes on along the minus strand of JBAMJV010001094.1, from coordinate 200,174 downwards.
AAATTTCCTCTTTGTTATTGTGATATTAAGCGCATATTAGAGTTCAGCGAACATGGACGCGTAATCGAGGTGGCTCCGAAATAGAGTACTATATACACGGTATATATACATCAGTCGTTTCCCAGATATCAAAGGTAGTTTCCTAGATCACCTATTTCTACCGGTTACACAAGTATTATATTTGACCAACAAGTTTGTGATATTCTAGGGATAAATGGTTCTAACTCGAAGCAAATCACCAGCGGTCAAACTGACCAGTACAATGAAGGACAAAGCCGCCGCAGCTAACCCGCAAGACAACGATGACGCCGGCACCTCATCAGAAGCAGCGGGAATCAATGAACCAGAACATCAAGAAGCAGCTAATGGCGCCCAAGTCAGAGGCATAGTGGAGGCTATCATATTAGCCTTCAGCGACAAGCGTCTCGTTGAGGAACGGCTCGCCCCGGCGCTGGGCCCTCTTCTAGCACCAGCACTGGCTCCTGCCCTCCATGACTGCTTTATGATGGAGCTTCAGCAACGTGACGACAAAATTAAGCACCTTGAACAACATCTACAAGAGTCACAATCAAAAATCGAAGAGCTCGAGCAATATTCGAGGCGTAATTGTCTCGTCGTCCACGGTGTAAAGGAAACCCCGGGCGAAAACACCGATGACTTCATTTGCAAGCTGGCGAAGGAAAAGCTCGAGGTCGATGTCGAGCCCACTGACATCGACAGGTCTCATCGACTGGGAGAGAAGGGCAAACAAGACAAACAGGGCCGCACAATCACAAGACCGATCATCGTCAAATTCGCCGCGTACAGGTCGCGGGCGAAATTCTACGGGGCAAGATCGAAACTCAAGAAAACTGGCATATTCATCCACGAGAATCTCACCACCGAACGACAAAAGCTCCTAAAAAAGGTAAAATACAAATACCCAGGACCAACAAACAGAACATGGACCCAAGATGGGAGAATAAAGGTGAAAACAGACACAAACAGACTCGTCGTTATCACGACGAACAAAGACTGGGATGAACACATTAAATCCCTACCTTGAACAAAGGTCTACTTACACAATATCCATGTAAAATGTTATTAATATATTTACATCCACATTACTACCGTGTAGTAGTATAACTAAGTAGAACACGAACTATACTTGATCTTATCTCACTCTAGCCAATTTATCTTGCATTTGTATCGACATCAACATACATCGTGTCGATTTGCATGTTTTCGGTATTTTTATTTGTTTTTTGTAGTTAAATTGTGTATTTTGTGTTGTTGTTTGAATGACATGAAGTGTGGTATTTGTTTTGAAACTCTCAGATGGAATCAAAAAAAAGTTACACCTTCTTGTGGACATAATTTTCATGTATCATGTGACCCAAATCTGGAAAATATCAATGTTAATCGGTGTCTATATTGCCCAATGTGTACTCTAATCACCCTTCCTTTCAATCAGATTATAGATGATGAGGAATTCAAACGAACCATACATGCTGCATTTAACTATAATCGTCTCACTAATGCTCCACCTTTGGAAGATTATATATTCGATCCATTTCTGTTGAATGATGATACTCCATTACTAGATACATACCAGAGTTCATGTCAATATTACTTTAGTGACACATTTAATAAAGATGTAAATCCTGTCATTACTAAAAATGCCCTATCAATATTTCATTTGAATGCTCGAAGTTTGTCATCAAAATTCTTTGCTGTGCAGGATTATATTCATACATTAAACCATCAATTTTCTATTTATGCCTTTTCAGAAACTTGGTTCAAGCAAGATATACCACCAATATTTAATATGCGAGGATACTCTATGTTGCATAAATCTAGAGCTGTTAGAACAGGTGGTGGTGTTTGTCTTTATATAAATGATCAAATTCGTTTTAAAGAAAGAACTGATATATTTGTTGATGATAATAATGTCGACTCTTTGTTTATTGAAATAGAAAGCACAAATGGCAAAAATGTTTTGGTAGGTGTTGTATACAAGCCTCCAAATATAAATGCTGATATTTTTAATCAATCTTTGAATGAATGCATCTCCAAAATTGCAGATGAAAATAAACAATGTTATATAACAGGGGACTTTAATTTTGATATCTTAAAACACTCGTCCCATGTACAAACAGGAGATTTTTTGAGTATGATGTATTCAAACAGTTTTCGACCTTTAATTACAAAGCCTACCCGAATTTCTTCTCATTCGTTAACTTGCATTGACAATATATTTTCTAACGTGTTTGAAAAACCCATTGAATCTGGCATTTTATATACGGACTTAAGTGACCACTTGCCCATTTTTCAGTTCACTAACCACGAATGGCGCACCAATTGTACGCCCGATTGTACCCAACCCAAACAATCTCCCTTTTCTGGTATTAATCTACCATCGGTTCTACAGGATTTGCATTCTGAGAACTGGAACAAGGTCTTAAGAAGTAATCATGTCGACCCTGCGTACAAAACCTTTTATGATAAATTGCGTAACGTTTGTAAAGCCAATCAGAAGACACAGGTCCCATCTCGTAAGAAGAGGAAGACTACTCCTAATAAACCATGGATCACAAAAGGTATTCTTTATTCGATAAATAGAAAGCAGAGACTATTCAAAAAGTATTTGTATAATCAATCTACAAAAAATGCAATTACTTATAAGCAGTATAGAAACAAATTAAATTCAGTTATACGCTTATCTAAAAAACAATATTTTGCTGAAAAGTTAAAAATGAATCAGAAGAATTTGAAAAAATCATGGCAAATTATAAATGAGATTTTGGGAAAATCTAAAAAACGCACATTACCTTCATTTTTGATATCTAATGGCCGTAAAATTGAATCAGAGAAAGGTATGGCTGACATATTTAATAATTATTTTTGTAATATTGGTACCACAATAGGAACAAATATTCAGGAAACTCCTGCTCATTTTACTGATTTTCTTGGCAATCAAACGGAACGTTCTTTATTTTTCTTACCCACAAATGAATGTGAAGTTATAAGTATTGTAAAGAATTTGAAAAGTTCGTTTTCTTCTGGTCTTGATGATTTAAATTCATGTTTCCTTAAAAATGTGATATTATGTATATCGCGACCATTAACTCATATATTTAATCTTTCATTAAGTACTGGAATTGTTCCCGACTCTTTTAAATCAGCAAAGGTTATCCCTGTATATAAGAAAAATAACCCAAATCAAGTTGAAAATTATCGCCCTATATCTCTTTTGTCGCCTATATCAAAAATCCTTGAAAAAATCGTTTATAATAGATTAATGCAACATATAAATGCAAATAATATACTTACTCAAAACCAATTTGGGTTTAGACCACAATATTCCACAGAAATGGCTCTTTCATACGCCGTTGAACAAATAATATCTGCTTTGGACAAAAAAGAAAATACTATAGGCATTTACCTCGATTTAAGTAAAGCATTTGATTCTTTGGATCATCGCATTCTTTTATACAAATTGCAGTTTTATGGAATTAGAGGAGCACCATATGAATGGTTTAAAAACTATCTTTCCAGAAGAAAACAACGTACTTATCTTAATAATGTATATTCCGAATCTTTATCTGTCAACTGTGGTGTCCCGCAAGGGAGTATACTCGGCCCCCTACTGTTTCTTCTTTATATAAATGATATTGCTAAGACCTCACAATTTTTGCATTTTATATTGTATGCTGACGATACAAATATTTTTGTTTCTCATAATGATATAATGACACTTAGTAATATTGTTAATCGTGAATTACACGAGGTTTCAAACTGGTTTAAAGCGAATAAGTTGTTAGTTAATCTTGATAAGAGTAAATTTATGATATTTTCTTTGAAAAATGGCCGTCCCCCTGATTTCGATATTCAAGTGAAATTGGATGATATGTATTTGGAAAAAGTACACAAAGTAAATTTTTTAGGGGTTTTGATTGATGATAAGCTATCATGGAAAAATCATATTGATAATGTTTGTAGTAAAGTTAGTATGTCAGTAGGTATTATGAAAAAACTTCGTCCCTTTCTTCCTGTGAATATATTGTTTACTCTCTACAACGCCCTTGTGTTACCTTATTTGGATTATTGTAATCTTGTTTGGGGAAGGGCGAGCTCTTGTTATATAAAACGTCTTTTTATTTTACAAAAAAGAGCGATTAGACTGTGTTGTAACGCACCTTACCGTGAACACACAAGTCCCCTCTTTATACAACTAAATACGTTACCATTGCGCGATTTAATACAACTGAAAACAGGAATGTTTGTTTTTCGTTTTAAACGTAAGCTTCTCCCGACCATATTCAATTATTTCTTTATTGAAAATAATCAAGTTCATGATGTAAATATAAGACGTAAACATAAATTATACTTGCCATTATTACGTTTAACTTTAACTCAAGCAAATTCAATTCGATATCATGCATCAGTTCTTTGGAATTCTTTAGACTCATCAATACAACAATCACCTTCCGTAAATTGCTTTAAGAAAACAATGAAAATAATTTTAATGAATTCATTGTGAAATTATACTTTTCTATTCCATTGTATACAAATTATTTCACACCAATAAACTAGTGTGTGTGTGTGTGTATTTGTTTGTTGTTTTTTATGTTTAATTGATGTTATTGTTTTCTTTGTAATTTATTAATTTTGAATTATCTTTTAAGTTGTATTTTATTGTAAGGGGCGCTTTTTATACAAGCTTATAGCTTTCTAAAGTGATCCCCAGTACACATTTTACACTGTATTATATCTTGTATTTTAAATTGTGAATAAACTGAATTGAATATTTATGATTAAATTTGAACATATCTTGGGGATCATTTCAATGGTGTTAAAACGAGTATATTAGCATCTAACACTTTTTGCACCATTGCTCGTGGCTTATGAAATCAATTTGATATGGCATTTTCAATCATCACTCAATGGAGATATCAGATCACAAAAATAAACGTTTAAACAAGTTCTGCAGTTCAAGTTTGAGGGTTCATATCAAACTTGAATCGCAAAACTTATTTGAGGAGTTTAGTTGAATTCTAGGGGTCAAAGTCATCTTTGACTGGGCTCTTTCTATTTAGTAACTTACATAATTTTGTAACAAAATAGTTCTTAATAAGTTTTCAATGAATGTTTCATCTTTTGATTTCCTTTTTCAGGCTTCAAAAAGGAAAGAAAAGGGAGTGCGATGTGTATTTTCCACACCAGTGCCCATCTGCGGAGACATCAAAATCGAGTTCTTCAACAAACCAAACAAGCTGAAAAAGGTAAGAGGGGAGTTTCCATCATTTCTCAAATCAAATATTCTCTGATGAGAGAAAAACAGTTGTCCATATTTGTTTATATCCTATTTCTTTCCATGATTGAGATAACTAATGTAAATGTAACACAAACAATTAGGCTTCAACCAATCTTAAAGTGAAACCAGTAAAGTGTCTAACTCCAAGAAAATTACTTGGGGCTTCCACATTTCTCTTCTACCTCGTTGTTTGGCTTATGGTAAGAGAAGAATAAAATAGGGTTAGATTTTTTTAATGGCCCCTTTAGTATGACGATATCTATCATTGATAATCATTCAGCTCAATAGCGTTAATGAACGGTCATAAACCTCATACACGTTATACAGTAATTCGTTATAAAAGCTGACGCAAATTTTCGCTTTTTTAACCAGGAAAGCAGTGTTCTTTTTCAATGAATGTCATTTTGGGCAATATCTGACACTTTACAGGTGCACCTTTAATGTTTGCCCTCTCCTGTGAACTGGGTCAAGACATGTGATTTCTTCTCACATTTCCTTGTGGTCTGCTGCAATGAGATGGCTGAAGCAATTGTCGGGGATAGTGCTTACTCAGAGTCACTTTTACACGATTAATCTGCTATTTCATCATGCCTCGTTGCCATAGAATAAGGTTCTCTGGTCCTGTCTTGCATAGAGATGATCTACGAGTTCATTACGCTTTTATTGCCCTTGTTGCTGTAGAATATGTGGGATCTGCTCGACTTGACCACCCTGGTCGTCATCGTCTATGTCCTCCTCTCTTTCCTCACCGTCTTGCATAGAGATGATCTGTGATTTCATCACTCTTTCGTTGCTAACGTTGCCGTAGAATGGGCGGGAACTGCTTGGTTTGTTCACCTCGTCATTTTAGTCCCAAAACAAATAAATAATACAACTAAATCAAATCATTCAAACAAATGAAGAAAAAAATATCCAAAAAGAGTGACAATAATCTCGGAGTAGAAGAGATCACGATCAACAACCCGGAGGTCATAAACGTCATTGTCTACTCCTCTTCTCCTCCCTTGCCATCTTTGCACAAATCTTCATCTGGGTGTGTAGAAATTTTCATGTTCGAAGTTCTTGGTAAATGTGAAGTTTGCATCACGCATTGTTTGGAAGTTGAAAGATGGGTAGTTCCTTCTGTTGGCAAATTCCAAACTCCGAACTCTGAACTTACCATTCAGTTTGTCAGTAATAGTAATCCATTTATTATAATGATAATCCATGAAAAGCAATATTACAATTAAGTCTCAATGCACATATAAAACAAACATAGAGATGATTATAGAGTAGTTGAACATAATTGAATAATTCAATACAAACAAACAAGCAAACATATAATTAGTTTTACAATTCCGTACAATTTGTACATGTGTGTAGTCTATGGCCCGGATAGTGAATGGACATCCTAGTGCCCCAGCTCATTGTTGCTTTGCATTAGTTACATCTGCGTTTGACACAGCAAACTTGATCCAAGTAGGATTTAATGCTGAGATCAGGTCCACATTTGCTGCCAGGTGTCTTGATACGGTTGCTGTATGTATCTCCGTCACCTCGCCTGTTGTGGTCTGGTAGCCTGTATTTGCCAAGTAGTGTAGTGTTGCCTCCATACTCTCTACTGGTCTTGAACAGCTCCTATCTTTATTGTCTTTTAGCAGTAGAAATCTGTCGGCCAGCCATTCCACATTTTCCTTTTCATACCAGAATAGTTTACGATATGTCTCAGGTTGTGGTCTGGTAGCCTGGATTTGCCAGGTAGAGGAGCGTTGCCTCCATACTCTCTACTGGTGTTACATATCTCCTATGTTTCTCCTTATTTAGCGGTAGAAATTTGTTAGCCAACCATTCCACATTTTCCTTGTCAAATTGGAATAGTTTGTGATGTGTATCGGGTTGTGGTCTGGTGCCTGGAATTGCCAAGTAGTGGAGCATTGCCTTTTTATTCTCTACTAGTGTCGCACAGCTCCCACCTTTCTCTTCATTTAGCAGTAGAAATCTGTCAGCCGACCATTCCACATTTTCCTTTCCACCTCCTCAAAACAGAATAGTTTGCGATATGTCTCAGGAGGAATGTCTTTCTGATTATTCTGCTCCGTCTTGATACGGTTGCTTGATGTAGCCCAATTACCTCGCCTGTTGTGGTATGGTAGCCGAGTAGTGGAGCATCGCGTCCATACTCTCTACTAGTGTCGCACAGCCCCGCGTTTCTCGTCATTAAGGGGAAGAAATCTTTCGGCCAGCGATTCCACATTTTCCTTTTAAAGAAGGAATAGTTTGCGATAAGTCTCAAGAGGAATTTCTTCCCTGATTTATCCTGTTCCTGTACACCCTTGGATGATCTCTCACTAGCATGAACATGGTGCTTTAATCATGAAATTCCTTCAAGAGCAAGAGCTCAAGTTAGTCTGAAGGAGCTTGAAGAAGTGTAAGCAATTTCTTATCATTAGTATAAGTGTCTGTTTTAAGCAGTTTTTTTGTGAGCAGGAAGCAATTGCTTGTGCTTGTACGCAAAAGCTTGCTACAAATTATTAGAAATTAAGTATATTTTGGTAAAATCATGCCTCATTCCAATTCTATCAGTTCCATGATCCTAACTCTTCAGAACCGACTGTTCCATTCCTTGTTCCATTCCTTGTTCAACACGTTCTTCGTAGCCAACTCTAGCCAGCATCTTGTCAACAGTCTTTCAAATGTATTTTGTCTCATAATTCCATAAAGTCTAGTGATTAATGTTTTGTTTTTATTCGTCTTTCACAGGACCGGATGTTCCATTTCTGGTTTAACACATTCTTTGTAGCCAACTGCAGCCAGCGTCTTGCCAACGGTTCCGACAACTCTTCCCAGTGCAGCATGGACCTCGAAGCGTGCGAGCCCGACTGTATCACGTTACGGTTGAACAAGGACGAGCTCGACCGGGCGAACAAGGATAAGACCAACAAGTGGTATTCGCCTAACTTTAAGGTATGTGTATGTTTCAAGTGGCTCTGTGAACGAAATAAATTATATTATTATTATTACAGTCAAAGATCCTTTTTGCTCGATATCTCAGCTTGAGATTGATTTGAAAATGACAGGCTTCCACCAGTTTAAAAGCCTTCAGTGACTAAGCCCTGCCCCTTAAAATTTGATATGGGGATGGCCAAATGATGTCATTGTAGGCAGATTCTGCCTTTATTTGTACAGGACTATTTTGGAATTTTGGAATTTGGAATGAGATTTTCTTTTTAACTCATAAAAACACATATATTTGAAAAAATACTAATACTTTTGATGTCAGGGGCCACTTTAATCCTCCAATAATATCCTCTTTGTTCCTTGTAGGTGGTGTGCTATTTCAAGCGAGTGGAGAGCGAGAAGTCTCGGCGGCAATCGGGCGACAGCAACGGCCGGTCGTCGGGCACGAGTAGCGACCGCGAGAACAGCGACGCCGAAGACATCTCGGACACGGACTCCGAGTCGGAGTGGGACGCGACGGAGATCACGCACGTATGACAGGACAGGGGACAGGGGGATGATATTCCGCCTCTGTCACCCCTTTTAAGGACATTGGTGAGAGTAAAGGGGTATAACGTTCCCCTCTCGAGACATTTGATGGAGTAGAGGTTGTTGGAGAGGACATTTCAGGTATGAGATCAAACAAACCCAGATGGGACTCGACGGAGATCACGTGCGTACAACACGACGGGTGAATGGGTCGGAAGCGATGATGGCATTTTTCTCGCCCCTCTAAAGACATTTGTAGGAGTAGATGAGCGCTGAAGAGTTGTGTGCTAACGGGTTATCTTCCCTCCCCGCACCACCTCCTCCTCCAATGAGATATACATATCGGCATTACTGAACCGCTAAAGGCCTTTAATTCCAGACACATGTGCATGTTGTGCATGGGACGAGCAATGAAGATATTGTTCATATGACTGGATGAGGGGGAAAATAGGATGGTGATGATAAGATCCCTCCTCTATTAATATGTGTAGCTTTTTGTAAGGATGTTTGAGAGTGATATAGAACTGTGTTAGCTTCATTGAACCACCGAGAGCCTTCATTCTCCTACGTATACATATATTATACAGGAAAAAGAGAATTGGATATAGATTGAGTAAAACTCACACACGATAGGGTGGGAAGGGGGGGGGGGGTGATATCCCTCCTCTCCATGTAGAGACAGTTTGTACGAGTTGAGGGATGTTGTATAGCTGTGTTAGAGCTGTGCTAGTTTCATCAAACCACCGAAAGCCTTTATTCGTTAAATCATATGCATACTTTGCAGGAAAAGAGAATTGGATATCACCCATATGTAGTTGGCTGGAGGGGATCGGGCGATGATAAAACCCTGTAACTGTATAACCTATGAGTAAGAGATGAGGGATATGTATAGCTGTGTTAGAACTATGCTACCTTTGTCAGACCACCAAAAGCCTTCATTCCATGATTTGTACGCATGTTTGTAGGGTGTGGCTTGAATTACAGCGGTTTCTCATTTTTTTTGTGTGATTTGCATGGCTGGGATAGTTAATGGAGACATGTGGCCAAGACAATAGAGAGAGAAACATATTAATTATAATATATAGAGTAACATAATTATTATAATAAGATACGTAATAATTGCTGAAGGAATCAGTTACCATGCGGTTCATACATGTAGTTCAGTTAGAGAGCACTAGTCTTATGATCACAGACTTGAATCTCACTGAAGCCTTCTTTTCTTCTTTTTTTTGGCTCATGTTCCATTAATATGATTTCTTTCTAATCACTTGCCCTTGCTGCGTTTTTTTTAATCCGGTCAAAATTTGATTAGAAAATGAAGTTGAAGACTTAGAAAAAATAGGGCGGGGTTTCATCAGTTCGAAGTTCTCTTGCATGAAACCTTGAGTTGAAGTAATTGGCTGGAGTTCTCATGAGCGTCTTAAAATAAGCCTGGGCTTAATTGTATGCACGACTTTATGGAGCGCTGCACTACAAGCAATGCACGTTTATTTCTTAATGCGTGCTCATCCTACACAAATAAACACACGAAACATATGCTAACGTCATGGCGTGTTACGCTTAACTGGCAGGAAGAAATCCTTGCATAAAACAGTGGGCTTAATCTAACCGTGGATGACATAAAATGATGCAATTTAGCCCAGACTAAATTGAACCCACTCATACGAACCAAACGTAACTGTCCATGCATAGAGAGCGTTACATTTGGTCTTCAGTTACCAAAAATTGCAACTAGCTCAAATTGAAACGCAACATTAGTTGATATCTGTTCACAACAAAAATTTGAACTGCTCTTGATGTGTTTTTTTAAGATTCTCAACCGGTTCTCGACATTTACGCAAAAAAAAAACCCACACATTTTTGTACAAAACAAATTAATTTTATTAATTTGTGTTAAAGAAAATTGAGCTGCTCTTCATGTTTTCCTCAAGTTAACGCAATTTCTTTCAATTTTGTATAATTGCAGAAGTTATATTTGTTGCTTTTTATATGTTGTTTGTTACAAATTTTGTGGGATTTTAATAATGAGATCAAGATGAAATTTGACCTACCATAACTCAAAGGTATCTTTATAATGGACCAGTTCCACTGCACTGTTTCCTATCAGACCAAAATGTGGCGAAACGGTCGGTAACTAGGCAATTATTAAGTTCAACGCCTTTTTGTTTCACGCGAAACAAATTAAATTTAAAAGTATCCTACTATTCCATTCCGAACTTGGTCCGCATCATTTTGTTTCCTGCTCGTACCTTCTAGATGTCAAACAGATAGGAAACGGTGCAGTGGTACTAGGCTATTAGACATTCACAACTCACATTTCCCATTTGCTGCATTGGGTGCTGATTTGCAACTCACACAAATTGTGCATTTTTTTTAAAAGTATGTTTGTAAATTTCCATGCATGTCTGATTAATGGTATAATATTGAAACAAAGACCAAAATTTGATTGTCTATTATTTTGACCAATTGACCCTACCATGAATACTGTACACCATACAGGCTAATAAAAGGCTTACTGCGCATGCACATGAATTGATCGATTTTGAATTTTTGTTCCAGTGTCTATACAAATGCTAGAAAATAGCTCAGGGCCACTAAGAATTCTTCGGGCCACTAAATTCTGTTGATGCTTAATTCCAACGGCCCGAACGGTTTAATAACCAAATTAAACAGAATTTAGACTGTTTTTCTTTGCTTGGGGCCACCAGATTCAGGTTTCTGGAGTGTCAAATCGCACGTGTGCATTGTGTATGCAGTACAGCTAATTAGCAGTTGGATGGCGCCCTCTTTAGTTATCATTGTGGTAGGGTCAACAAGTCGTTGAATTCATTTTGCTTTGCTTGTGTGATATAAATTGCAAAATCCGTTATCTTCCCATGTATGCCTTTTTGAAGAAAACAAAATATAAAAGAATATTGAATTAATGTTAATATCAAGCCAAAGCCATTATATATTTTATTTTTTTGTTTCGTTTTGTAAATGCAGTTTTTAGATGAAGGAGTTATGTGCATATTGATGTAATGGTTTCAATTGAGGGTATTATGCATGTCACACAACTCACACAGCCTTAACCTGTTCAGGACTTAGGATCGATTATGCTTTAACATGCATTCTCCATGGACCCTAGCCAGAGTATTTTCGGGACCAGTCCTGAATGGGATAACTCGTTCAGGGGGTTTTTCACAAAGACCCCAAGTTGAACTGAACTCTAAGTTGGACTTAGAAAGTATGGTAAGCCGCTTGTTTCTTTGAGAAAACAAATGGTAAAAGTACTCTTAAAATGCATAAAATGTTGTTTCTAATCATTAATATGTTCCTATTATCAAGGACATTTCATGTTCTTGATGTAACATTTATGAAAACTCTAAAGTATGTGCATTTTTGCTTTTGATTATATTCTATTCTAAGGCTACAAATGGCTTACCATACTTTTTAAGTCCAACTTAAGAGTTAAGTTCAACTTAGGATCTTTGTGAAACACCCCCCTGGACTGGTCCAGAAAAACACATGTGGTGTGGTCTATGGACAATGCATGTTATACCAAAGTGAAATACAGTCAAACCTGTCTTAAACCAGTCATACTTGGGCTAGGGTCTATGGAGAATAAATGTTATAGCAAAATCAATCAGTCCTGAGCGGGATTATGTTCACCTGTCTATAACAACCAACCTGTCTATAGTGACCACCAAAAGTGTTCCCCTGCAGGGGAAGAAAAAAAATGTTATGGAGCCTGACTACAGAGGACACCTGTGTACAGTGGCCACTTTTCTTGTTTCCCTTGGGTGGTCACTATTTAAACAGGTTCTGCTGCAGTCTGGAGCAGGTTAACTTTGCTATCTGGTATAGTAAAAGATTTGCATGAAAAATGACTTCTACATTGTCATATATATGTACGAGTTTATAAAATCGAGATATATGATAAATACGATTGTAATAATGAGATGACTGTAATAATGCTATTGATGATTTTTTGCTTTCTATTGTGCAATTTTATGAATGTTTCTGCCATGTATAAAGAAAGACGTTGTTATAGTTTTTCACCTTTTTAACGATTATGTAGAAAGTAGTATTTTATGTACAGTGTTTTCAGATATTTTGTTATTATGCAAGAGTAATTCCAACTCAGTGTAAATTATGAAGAAAAAGATGACTGAATATCAGAGAATTTCGTAAGCATGTTTGTAGGAAAATAGTTTACGAGAAGCAAAGTAGAGGGCCAGCGCTTTTGAGCCTAGCAGAATCTTCATTAGAGCAGGGCTCGACACTAGCACTTGTATAGCCTACATGCCCAGGGCAAGTAAACGTTGATGTCGGGCAAGTAAAATGTCATTAATGGTCTATTTTGGTTGTCCAATTGTGCAACTCATTCTTCCGTTCAACTACAAGAGTAGAATTGAATTCCCTACGTGTAAATCTCATCTACAAGTAAGCGGGCAAGTAAATTTTCTGTCTGGGCAAGTAAAATTTCAACATTTGTGACCTTACACCACAAAATGACCAATAAGTCTGGGATAATGATTATGCTGATTTTCACATGACATCACAGTAGAATTCATTACCTTTAAAATGGTATATAATTTGTCATATTAAGACAAGGCAAACCCTCTGAAAATGAGCGCCGAAGATTTGGAAAACGGCTGAAGCGCTGTAATCTGATAATTTTTATTCGATGAAAAAACATACTTAAACATGATTTCTGACGATCAAGGTTTCATAGAAGATAGATTAAGCTACCGTCATTCAGGAAATACAAAAATCCTGAATCTCATACTTTTAACCAAATTTGACTATTTCAGCTAAAAACAGAGAAACTATATCCGCGACATGTCGTTTTGTGGTGTAAGGTCACATTTATGCTTTTACTTGCCTGAATGTGCCAGTAGAAAGAAGAAAAAAACCAGTGTAGAGGCTTTCATCAGAGGCAAAACAACCAAAATGACAACTAGACAGGACTATAAAGGCACATGGACACATCATCAGGTGAGAGTGAGAAGGGCGTTAAGTCGGTTTGGGTCTAAATTGAGTTATGCATACTATCTTTTAGGGTGGAGCCTTCTCTACGTGATGCAACATTTTCACATTATAGTTATTTCTAATTTTGGAAATAGTTATCAAAAACTAAAGAGAGCTACACTTGGTTTATGTACAATAAGTGAGCTGTGAACATGATCATCTCAGAAGTACAAAAAGTGACTTGGTGCCCTTCTTCTCAACCTACGGTCTGCAGTGGGAGGAATGGAATGGACTAATGGAGGTGGGGACACAGAACAATAGGAACAAAATAAATGGTGACATAAATAGTCATAATGGTGTGTCAGACCAATACAGTTTAAGTTTGGGGTTTATAAAACAGGACAGCAAATTTAAAATTTGTACTTGTAAAAAGTCTTTGAAAATCTGTATAATACTTCCTGAAGTGTTTTAGAAACTCATATTTTTTCGTTTATCAAATGGCTTTTCAAAGTTGTAAATCTTCAGAGATTATCAATAATTTGTAATGTTATTGCAAGGGAGATACATGTATTTTATATTTTTTACCGCCTAAATGATGTTTTACAGTTGAGATGTTGTTATCATATGGTTCTTAATGTTATTTTAAAGGGAGAAATACATGCACATGTTATGTTTTTACGACCTAAATCATTTCAATCCTTGTTATTTTTTAATCATATGGTTTTTATTGTTATTTTAAGGGAGATGTTATATTTTTACCACTTAAATCATTTTTATCCTTGTAATATATTGTTGTCATGTTTTTGTGTTGTTATTTGAAAAGATACCTATATGGTATATTTTTACAGCCTCAATAATTGTTATTGTTTTAATGATTTTATCGTCATATGTTAGGCCTACAAAATTCTAACATTATATGGAAAGGTGAAAGGTAAATGTACATGTACATGTATGTATGAAAATTGAGTTATTTACATACAAACTTTGTCCCCGCTTCCAATATTCAGGAGTTTCTCTGAAAGATTGTAACGCCAACCTCCTTCTTCCATTATTCTAGAAACAACTCCCTGGATAATTATTGAAAATCTATGAAGCAACATTTTATACAACATGTGAGAAAGATTCTTTAAATTAAATCACCTTAAAGCTGCGTTTCCACTAGAGCGAATTTCCGCGGCGAATCTTTTTTTCCGCAGCGAATTGTTACAATAATCGGTCTGAGGAGCGATTAAAAAAATTCGCTTGCAAATATTCGCCATGTAATAAGAATAATATATATGAATATTATATGAATAACACTGATTTGGTCCGTGCGAATGTTCGCGGCGGAAATTCGCAGCGGAAATTCGCTCTAATGGGAACGCAGCTTTATGTGAAATGTGTGTATTGCCATGCATTGTGTGCAAGGCGTACGCAAGATGGCACCGCGCAGCGGATTTACAAATAAATCTGAACTAATGTACCTTTAATCCTTGAACCGAATCTCATTGCTATTTAATAATATCAATAATGAAATACCTTCTTTGATTGAAGGTCTCTGACTAGGATTTCTCATTTATCTGAACTATCTTTAATCCGGGGGGGGGGGGGGGGGGGTTCACAAAGATTCTAAGTTGAACTTAACTCTAAGCTGGACTTAAAATTATGGGAAGCCATTTGTAGCCTTGGAATACAATATATTAAAAAGCAACAAAGCAAGAATTAAATTCCTAAATGTTGCATCCAGAACATGAAATCTCCTTGATAATAGAACATATTAATGATTTGAATCAACATTTTATGCCTTTGAAAAAAGACTTTTACAACAATTTTTCAAGGAAACTAATGGCTTTCCATACTTTTTAAGTCCAACTTAGAGTTAAGTTCAACTTAGGATCTTTTTGAAACACCCCCCCCCCCCCCTGGAATTAAATCTCATTGCCACTTAATAATGTTAATGAAATACTTTGGTTTATTGAGAGACTCTAACTAGGGGCTCTCATTCCTCCTCCAGTCCAGGCCCTTCCGTGTTAAGGAAGATGTAGATGTACAAGTACGTACTTGTACACGCATTAGTGTGCTATTTCTGTGACATGGGGAAGCCATACACCAAGCTATTAATTGCATCTCACGAGGAATCCATTGCAACTCTTAAAGGGAACACCTCAAAATGATATTCTTATAAATGAAAGGTAATAGTTTTAGCAGTCAATTCTACCAGCAAGTTCAGAAAAAATAGGTTCCAAGACAAATTATACAATTAAAAAACTCATCACCATACATGTGTTCACGGGTCTGCAGAAGAAGACTGTCTACTGTCTAGGGTCCCGTTGCAGAAAGAGATACAATCGATTGTAAGTTGCAATTAATAGTAAGTCAGATCACGTGTTCTAGATGCGCAAATCTGATTGGTTGAAACGCATACATTTTCTGACTTACGATCAATCGTAACTTACAATCGATTGTATCTCTTTCTGCAACGGGGGCTAGGACATATATCTTCCATGGTTCTATTGTCTCCAAATGTACGTGTGTATAGAATTTGCGCACTCTCAGATGTTTAGCGCATACAGAACCATGCGGCCCTGTTGGTTCTGTAAGTGTTGGTGAAAAATAGCATCGTTTATGAATTACACAACCTTAATGCAAAGTGTTGTACATCTATTTAATATCAAACATCAAAACATCAAGAAGCAGAGAAAAAAACATATCCGTGTTTTTCTTTGCATGATGGTCCCCTTTAAATATTGAACCTCTTGTTTCGACATTGGCACTTGACTCCCTGTGACTCATATACAGTCAAACCTGCCTTTGCAACCACCTGTCTGTAGCAGCCAAACTACCTACATGTATAGTGGCCACCAAAAGCAATCCCCGTCAGTCAGAAAAAAAAATGTTGTGGAACCCGATGATAGAAATTTGCACACGTTTTTGGGTGGCTACTTTTCATGCTCGTCTGCGTGAAAACTAGCACTCTAAACATTAGTTTTGGATAGTTCAGGGCATTTTTTAATGCTCAAAATAGCCCCCATAAATTTGCAAATGTTTCAATTCAAAATTGTATAGCACTATTTTCATGCAGACAAGCGTAAAAGTAGCCCCCCACCCCCCCCCCCCCCTTAGTGTTTCCCCCAGATAAAAAATCCCACTCCGTGAGGTGGTGGAACCATTAATTGCACTTTGTTAGAGGCATGGCTGAAAGTTATATAAAAAGTGGAGGTGAATTTTAACAGATTCAGCAGAGATGTATTTAAATATACATCAAGAAGCCATATACGAGTGTGAAGCTCAGTTGTCCCAAGGAGGTATTAGAAAGCTTTCTAATACCTCCTTGGTTGTCCTTCCAACACAAGATTGTACCCTGCCTGGTGAACAAACTTTTAGACCAGATTAATTAAACCATGCTATCCGAAGCCATAGTGCGTAAATCCATCAGAAACGGCTTCATCATAGAGGACACTTCTCAAATCCCTTAAGTAGTTTTTCTAATTCAATAATTAAAGACAGATTCTTAGCGTCAGTTACTAATGAAATTCTAGAAAATATGGATGAAACCTTGCTATTTGAAGCCATTTAACTTAGTTGGTCAGTTAAACCTGTGCATTGTGACCGCCTAAGGGTTCCATAACATTGTTGTTCTTTGTAGGTGATCACTTTTGTTGGCCACTATAGGCACGTTGCCTGCTAATGACAGGTGACCACTATAGGCAGGTCGGCTGCTATTGACAGGTGGCCACTATAGGCAGGTCGGCTGCTATTGACAGGTGGCCACTATAGGCAGGTTGGCTGCTATTGACAGGTGGCCACTATAGGCAGGTTGGCTGCTATTGACAGGTGGCCACTATAGGCAGGTCGGCTGCTATTGACAGGTGGCCACTATAGGCAGGTTGGCTGCTATTGACAGGTGTACTGTACATACAATCCAAACCTGTCTATAAAGACCATACATGCGAGATAGAAAAGCAGTCTATATTTGCAGGAGGTTGTTATAGAAAGGTTCATTTCCATGTTATCTGCTCTCATTGGAATCAAGATTAATGGTCTATATAGACAGGTGGTCTATATATACAGGTGCTTGCAGGAAAACAGGTTTTTACAGAATGTGTAACGATATACCCTTTTAAAAAATAAGTATAGTCATTCAAATATGAGACTGATTCTATTTATCTTAGCATGTATGACTTAGGACAGAATCCTGAGTCGATCTACATGTACATGTATACTTTTAGCGACATACAGATGTACGCTGATCATTTAAATATGTACAAGAATGTACTGTGTATCTCCCAGTCATATAGCAGTGTTATTTTTATCATTGAAATACGAGACCCATCTATTTAAGAAGCATTATCTAAGTACAGTGTAACTCAGAGAATTCTAGGACAGAATGATTGATTAGTCTATATGAGTCATGTACTTTTCAGAGTCATACAGTGATCATTCAATGTTCAATAGTATACACAAATAACAAGAAACAACCCAAGATATAACTGAAACGTGACTAAGTTTGTGCCAACTGTGTTTGAACCACCACCCCCCCCCCCCCCCCCCCATTCAAATACAAGAATGTAATCATTAATGTTTATCTCCCAGTCACTGTAACAGTGTTTTAAGTTAACCCATTCTGGACGGGGCCTGGAAATATTAACTGGTCTATAAATCGGCCAATGACTGGAAGAGTTAATACGTTTTGATCAGGTTAACTAGTTTAATAATTCAAATATAATAATGAATCTTACTTTTTTTAAAGACATCAGTTAAATGTTAATCGTTTAAATGCAATGCTTAAATATGGCATTGCACCTCTGTCCAAGTTGCATAGCAGGGATTTAAACAAGTTTTAATAACTGAAACATGAGACAAAACCTTAAGAATTATGTAAGGATGACCGACCAGTTGAATTCTCGGAATCGGTTAGTACTTTCCGAAGCCATACAACGGTGTGATAATCTTCCAAATCAAGGATGGTGTTACAAGTTAGCATGTGCATGTACATGTACTACCAATTACAGTTAATCCCAGGACTGCACGCACTCTCAGTAGAATCATCATAGAGGAGGTTTCTCTATAGTTATTCCAGTTCACATCATTCCAATTTTAAATACAGGGGACTCTCATATTGTCTTTAAATATGATTATTTGTGCAGGGAAAGCGCTAATTTTTGCAACTGTGATGTTTTTTCATCGTTTTTTAATGATTCTCTGCCTTTTTATACGCGTTCTCAAGAAGAGAAATCAAGAATTTTGTACGAAAACTATGTTTTGTACAAGTATGCTATATAGATGACGGTATGATTTGATATGTACATTGCATTTATTAAAGTGTAGAAAAAAAGAAGAGAAAGTGCATTGAACATGCAGCTCAGAGTGAACAAAACCAGGAATGTATGTCTCTATGTATAAAATGTGTTAATAAACAAGAAAGTAAAAAAAACGGATGAAAATAAACAGATTTATTTTTCAAGGTGTAAATATTGTGTATATGTGCCTGTATTTATTGTTTCAATGTCATTTCATATATTGTATTTGTCCAAACTGTTTATACCTTGTTATATTATCAGGGTAAAAAAACTTTAATATACAGAGCTATGTTGAGGGTTTAGTTATACCAGGGGGGGTGTTGCATAATGATAAAGAATTGAGATCAATTGCAAAGTAGTGATTAATCACAAGTTGGAAAATGCGCCTAAATGCACAAATCTGATTGGTTCAAATGCACATATTTTCTGACTCGCAATTAATCTCAACTTCGCGATAAATCGCGACTCATTATGCAACGCCCCCCAGAGGTCTTTATAACAAAAACTCCACTGTACTTGGAAAGGGGGTTAATAACCAAATTGAATTAGGAAAAAACAAATGTTTTTTTTAATGAGAAAAACAAAATGACAGTAGAAAAACTGGGCTGTAGATACAGTCAAACCTGTGTATAGTAACCACCTAATAAAGGGAACAGTGGCCACTGTAGATGGATTGCCTCTAGACAGGTTTTCTTCTGCAGGGGGATGATTTTTGGTGGCAACTATTAGCAGTATGGGGGTGGCTGCTAAGGCAGGTTTGACTGTACAAGCTTTGCGACAAGAAAAGAAAACAATCCGAGACTTCAGTTCTTCTTTTTTTCAGTGTGAGCTCTCTTGTCTGTTTTTATTTTCATACGAAAAAGACCTCACATTCTTCAATATACTATGAGGATTTCATTCATTGTACATGTACTTTTAAACATCTTATATTTGCATAAACTCGACAACAAAAAACGAAACGAGAAAAAAACCATCCTGCAGACATTATTAATAGAGAAGATTCCAGAGAGATGACTACGGTAACATAAATATCGACAAAAATCGACCCTACGATATGAATTTTAAAGATCATCTTGATCCGTGATTGTTGTACTGTAATAAATCTACAAATTGGAATATCTATCAAATCCAGTAGCAATCACATATTAGAGAATATTTTGTAATTATCCTCTCAAATAGACTCTGTACTTGATATTAAGTAGCAAATGTCTTTAAACAGCTGAAGGGGTTCAATACCTTGAGATAATGTAGGGGAAAAAATACTTTTAGTATTAAACAAATGTCATCAGTACCTTTTCTACGATTCCATACAATACAATACAAGCAAAGAGCCCAGCGCACACTATACGGTCCGATTCCAATCTGACTAATGCAAGCCGTGTGTATCAAAAGCATGTACAGCGTAACCCGTTATAAAGAGCTCAGGGGCGTGTTTCCCAGAGATACTGAGTTGAACTTAATTCTAAATTGAACTTTAAATTATGGTAGGCCTTTTGAAGCCTTGGAATAAAACATATTCAATGGCATGAAATTGCAAGTATTTGAGACTTCTATCACAAATTTATATCAATAATGTAAAGGCTCCATTGGTAATAACAAGAATTACTGATTTCTATCAAAATATATGCCTTTTAAAAAGAACTGTGTTAACAATTTTAACAAAGAAAATGATGGCTTTCCATAATAGTTGGGTCCAACTTATTTAAGTTCAACTTAGATTCTTTGTGAAACACCCCCTGATATAACAAAAGCCTCTCTTTTTTACTATAACAAGGTTATTGTGCTGGTACAAGTTCTTTGTATTCAATTTGTTTTTCTACCCTGATATAACGTATGTAATTTGCATGGTCCCAAGGACCTCGTTATAATGAGGTTCCACTGTAGTGCCATGCAGATCCTTAACCGTTTGTCAGATCGGATCGGATCGGATTGTGCAGTGTGCATGGGCTAAAGGAGGCTCATCGCCGGGGCTGTAGTCAAGTCCACAAGTTCCGAGTCTGAGTCCCCAACGAAATAGCATGTTCCTATTTCTTTTACATTGTGACTCGGCTCAGAGTTCTAGTCACGAGACCATCAAAAGCAGTCTCGAGTCCGCACTCGACTACAGCACTGCTCATCGCATGTCCTGAAAGTAGCATGTTTTATTGCAACGCAATAACGCACAGAGTGGGGAAAATATGTTAAAAATAGAAAGAAAAACAAATGCAGAGCTTGACACTAATGCTGGCCAGGGGCAAGTAAATTGTTACTAAAGGTATTGACCCACATCACCGGATAATGTAAACGGATACCTGACGGATAGAAAATTTGCGAAATCAAATTATCCTGTGATGGATGGAAGTCGTCTCCATTGCTTCATGCACAAAACATTCAGCTGTATAGAACAACGTATATCGCCTTACAAGAAACTCATAAACATGGAGACAATCGGTTTGAAAATTTGGCTCTCCGTCGGGCGTCCGTTAACACTATCCGGTGATAAGTTACAAGGTCTTTTGGACCAGCAAAACCTTATGAAAGCAATACATGTTGGTGGTCCAATTAAGCATCTATACTGTGAAGATTATCAAATTGAAAAAACTGATAGTACATTTACTCATCCAGGTCAAGCCTGGAACAGAATCACAGTTTGGGTCAATTAAGGAGTGTGCTTTTTTAATAGTAGACAGTTTACACAAGAAGTATAAATTGGGGGCCAGTACATTTTATTCTGTCCTGTTTGCACTCTCTAATTTCACAAAGCAGTAACTATAAACCCTAGTCCAAGACAGTTAGGGGGTGTTGCATAAAGATTAATTAATCACACAAGTCAGAAAATGCGCCTAAATGAGCAATTCTGATTGGCTCATGTGTGCATGTTTTCTGACTTGTGATCAATCGCAACTTAGCGATTAATCGCAACTCTTTATGCAGCACCACCCAGGACTGACTGGTTTTGCTATTACATGTATTCTCCATTGACCCAAGATCAAGTATTTTCAGAACCAGTCCTGAACAGGTTAATACATTAATTTATTTAATTTCCTTCCCGTTCCAGTGACCGCAACAACGGATTTATACATAAATACAGCAAAGGAAAGTGACGACTGAAAGTAATCTCAAAACAGACAAAGGTGATTGCAACTCAACTTCTCTCATGACTGAAAATACAAACTAGAAACATTGCATGTACCTTTTTAAATACAGTGTTGTTTACAATCATTGTGTATGTGAAATCCTACTTGTTTGGGGGAGGGGGGGGGGGGGGGGGGGGGTCTGGGGATAATCGAGTCATAGAAATTGCATAAAGACAGGTTGGGTGCTATACACAGGGGACCTTCAAGACAGGTTTGACTGTAGTTTGTTATGCATATCAAGTTCAACCCATATGGGGTTCTATAGAAGAGTACAATGTTAAACCATATAATAAATATACCTTTTCTTATATACTATCACTAATATTTCATATAGAGTGCAGCATTGGACCTCCGCACAAATGACATACCATTGAAACATTTGGAGGTGATTAGGATATATGCCAATGCGGTAAATGTTTGTTGTGGAAGTCTGCCCTAAAAAATGTACAATAGTCTCCGTTTGAATGGGTGGGATTTTGCAAGGCATATTGTACCCTATTTACCCTCTATCGAGAAGTTTGGCCCAAATGATGCAATTTAAATGAGGATTAAATTCAACCCGCCATTGAGAATTTGGGCAAAATTTGATCATCTACCTTTTTCCTGGTTGCTCAAGATGGCACACTTTTTAACTTCCTGAAATGAGAATTGGGTTCTAGAAATGCTTTTCTTATTCAGCCCAAATCAATGAGCAGTAAGTAATACTATCTTACATCAATGTTCACTTTTTTTTGGTAAACAGTGTTCTTTTTCTTTGAAACTTTCACTCAGAAGAATCAGATATTGGAGTGTGATTGAAATGTCAAATATCACTTTTGGAAAAATCTGACTATGTTTATTGCTCACTATAAAACACTCTCAAAACCAAGTCATGAAAAGCCGGTTGAGTTGATAGTACACATGTCACGCAGCCGTGTGAATAACAAATTTAGAAGCTAAATATAGGGCAAGTACTAAAGAGAAAGTACCTGTTTTTTAATTTCGACAGTTTTCCCTGAGACTGTAAAGACAAAAATTGACACAAGCATAGGCGTGCGACTAGGTGCACGGGGCTAGGGTGCCTCACTTAACCCTCAACGAGTCTTTATAACACCAATATTCTGGCAAAAACAAATTTCATTTGGGGGCGGAAAATTTCAACTTTTAGTAAGCCATACTCATGTAGAAGGGAAAGATCAAAGAAAGGGGGCCAGGGGGCTGCAGCCCCCCCCCCCCCCCCCCCCCATCCCGCACACCAATTTTCTGGGGGGGGGGGAAATCTAGACTTGAGCCAAATTTGGTAATTTTGGGGTCAAAATCAGTACCTGTAATGGTGGAGATGTGAGTGATGAAAAAATCTGGCAAAAATCCTACGTCCCCCCGCTCCCCCCCCCCCCCCCCCAAAAAAAAAACAAATTTTAATAAATAATAATAAAAATACAAATTGAAAAATGTGCCTGTATGCCCATGAACACAAACTTTATACCCTTTTTTCAGCAAATGTGCTTTAGAACTTTGTATCTAGTTATTTGTGTGTGTTACTAGTAAAATGGGGGGATAAAAACCAAAACAAGTGTTCCCTTGGCCCTTTTGCATGTCTGAAATATATAAAAAATGTTATAAACATCAAATATGCAAATGTTATATCATACAAATTACTGTGTATAAGAAAAAGGAAAACCTCAAAGTGAACAGCTCTTCACAAGCTCATATTTGGTCATAGATGACTAGCAATAATATAAATCATATAAATCTCATTCGCTTAAATCCATATCGTCATTGGAATTGAGTTTTGCATTCGGTACATTTAATTCTTAATACATTTTTGGGTTCAATTACAGGCCAGTAATTGGAATTGAATTTTGCATTCGGTACATTTAATTCTTAATACATTTTTGGGTTCAATTACAGGCCAGTTTGCTGCTTTCTTGCCAAGAATTTCTCTGCAGATTTTCATTTATGATATATTTGCTCATCTGTTTCATAAAAACCATAATCTTATTCGCCCCCACGCTTCCATTTAAGGGAGAAAACTAAGCTTCTGCCTTTTCCCTCTCAGCACTCTAATGATATTTATACTTTTGTGAGAAAATGTTATTTAGTATGGATTTCTTTGGGAAGAGAGTTAAGAGCATGTTTGCATTTTTCCTTTCTAGCAAGTTGAGGGTGAACGAAAGTTCAACAAAATAAAAACAAATGGGGGGGGAATCATATTGCATCGTTTGGTTCAGTAGTACATTCAACTTGTTGAGAAGTCTTTATATTGAAGCCAGCAAATTAATTAAAGAAGGGGTACTTCTTTGTAAAAACAAAAACAAAAAAAAGACTTACAGCCTCGTTAAATATTTCAATTATAATGATTTTTCTCATTATAGAAGAGCAAAAATGAACAGAATCTTCAAATTAAATATTTCATTGAAGACTGGGTGAAAAAATACCAAGGGTGTAGGTAGGTGTATTTAATAGACAACACTTGGGAATAAACAAATTAAAATAACCTAAATGACCCAAATCTAAGCCTTATTATTGTAGTATTATAGAGTAGCTTTATGTGGTAGAATTACAGTACTCCTTTTTGATTTACAAATGGGCATGGTAGATCGGTGAACACATTGAACAAGTTGAGGAACTCAGGAAGGACGTTAACAGTCAAACCTGTGTATAGTGACCACCTAAGGGAAACAAAAAAAAGTGGCCACTGCAGACAGGTGACCTCTATAGACAGGTTCCATAACACTGTACAGTCAAACCTGTGTATAGTGACCACCTACATGTAAGGGAAACAAGAGAAGTGGCCACTGCAGACAGGTGACCTCTATAGACAGGTTCCATAACATTGTACAGTCAAACCTGTGTATAGTGACCACCTAAGGAAACAAGAAAAGTGGCCACTGTAGACGGGTGACCTCTATCTAGACAGGTTGGCCATAATACTAATTTTCTCTGCATGGGATCGCCTTAGTGGCCACTATTAGACAGGTTGGCTCCTATAGACAGGTGGCTGCTAAGAGAGGTGGTCTTTCTAGACAGGTTGGTCATAACACTGTTATTCCCTGCAGGGGATCTGTTTTAGGGGCCATTATAGACAGACTGATGGCCGCTATATGGACAGGTTTGACTGTAATTGAGAAAATAAAAGACTGATTGAAAAGAAGAAGACAATATACAACTTACAAGTAACCTCCTAACTAACGGATCCTTTTCTAGATTTAAGCACTGTTCCATAGCATGCAGCTTTTTTCAGACTTTTACTACATAATCTTTGACAGCCGTGGTGTACATCGATCTTCAAATCACATTTCCTCAAAAAAGTCTTGGGGAACAGACGCTCACATCGATCGTCACAAAATCGCTTGGCGGATTTTCCGTGCTCCCAATTTTGCTGATTTTGCAAAGATGACAACAAAATCTCTGCGCACCAATAGCTTTCACTGATCATCACATATTCACTTGGAAGATGTGATCTGGTCCCCACGATACCGACGATTTGCAATGACAACAAAATGGAGCAAGCATGTATGTTTCCTCAGCCAGAAGCAGTCCCATGTGTAAGTGCTGTACACTCCTAATTTGGCAATCTTTTTTTCAGCGGCAGCAATAAATGCGAAATAGATGACAGGTCCCTGCTTCAGTCCGTTTCGCATCGGATCATTCATAAACAGATATCACGTGGACGACAAATCCATGCTGTACAAGTTCTACGTCACACTTTGCGATTTCCTTCAAACATGATACGTTCTCAAACTTCCAACAATCTCACAGCCAACTATGGAATGAAAGGCTTTCGTTTGTAGGTCTCTCCGACGAACAAACGGCATCAAAAGTTTCTACGTTCGTCTGTCGAGCCCTCCCGACTCACGAACGATTCCTACAAAGTGCAATACTCGTCTGTCGATCCATCCGACACACAAGCAGACATAATAAAAGTTCAATACTCGTCAGTTGATCTGCGTGACTAACAAACGATTACTTCAATACTATTTATTCTCTTTGTACAAGTCTCACGAAAGAGGAGATGAAAGATCAGCTCGTAAAACTTCTTAAAAACTGACATGTGGAATATCATTCATCATATTTTCTCTCGTTTTGTGATTAATACCATACACCCTTGCATTGTAGGTACAATACATAAGAAGATCTTCATATTGTACACAGATACAGTATATCGAGGTACTGTAGTTACAATATGCATTTGTATTGCACTTACAATACATAAACATAATGTAGTTAAAATATGCATTTGTATTGCACTTACAATACATAAACATATTGTAGTTACAATATGCATTTGTACAGTAGTTACAATACATCAACATACAATGCACCTCCGTACTGTGTATACGCACAGTACTTATACGTCTCTGTACTGTAGTTCTAATACAATAAAGGATCAAATATCTCTGCGCGAGAGTCTGTGAACCATCATCATACGATGGAGGAGACGCTGGTTTCATAAATACAGTCGTCTTCACCGGAGTCGGACGCCTCTTCGAGTTCCTGGTCGTCTATGAGATCGTTTTCGCTCGGAGACGGACTGAGGTTGCCTTCGCTGGGCTCCGGAGTGGGTGGCGACTGGTCGTCACGACCCCGCACGAAGAACAACTTGACCTGAAATGGGAGAAATGAATGACAGTTTTTAAGGACTTAAATTGGTATCAAATTTTGTTTTAGGTTGTATGAATGGGTACTACAGCGGAACAACTTTTGCGTTTGCTCAGATAGTGCCAGGTTATCTTTTCAATGAAAGATAAGATAAGGTTAAGGTGATGGCCAAAGAAATTATAAAATATTGTCTCGTCATCTTGACCTCATACAACTTAAAGTTTGACCTGTACTAACTCGGACAAAGAAATGAATGAAACAAGCCTTGAGATTTGGTAAAAAAAAGTTTGTTCTGGGATGAACTGGCATAAAGAAATGATCAAATATCGACTTGGCGTCTTGACCCCAATCAAAGTAAAGCTTGACCTGTGACGTACATGATTAGCTCTGACAACGAACTGAATGGAACAAAGTTTGGACAAACCTTGAGATTTGGTGAGAAGACTTTGTTCGTCTTGTCCTTGTTGGCCTTGTCGATCTCCTCCTTCCGCAGCTCCAAGACGAACTCCTCGCCCCCGTCGCCGACATCCTCGTCGACGAACATCGCCCTCGCCTGTTCCGAGGTGCAGGACACGGAGCTGTTTGTGCTGCCCAACCTGGATTGCCTCTTTGAGATGCCATCTTCCGACGACTGGATCGGATGGACGATGAAGTAGGTGTTAAACCAAAAGTGGAACATTGGCTTCTTGTCCTGAAGTGTACAAAAACAAATATTACATATTGAATGACAAAAGGAAATCATATACAAAAAGAAAACAACTCTCTTAACTTCGTTGGTGCTGCTTAAACTTTTCCTTTTTGCGACGACTGGATCGGATGGACGATGAAGTATGTGTTGAACCAAAAGTGGAACATGGCTTCTTGTCCTGAAGTGTACAAAAAACAAAAAAAATGAGAAAAGGAAATCATATAAAAAAGAAAACAACTCTCTTAACTTTGTTGGTGCTGCCCAATCTATACTGAATTTTTGTGCTGTCATTTCCTGTATGAGATGACTGGATTAATTTGAGAATACAGGTGTTGAATCAATCATCATCATCGTCATCATCGGCATCATCATCATTGTCATCATCGTCATCATCATCATCGTCATCATCACCGTCAACATCCATCATTACCATCATCATCATTTTGGATGCTGTTTGAGGAGTCCCGATTTGTAATAGAACTCCACCTTAAAGGGTACCACCACCCAAAAATAATATTCTTATTAAAGAAAGGTAACATCTTTAGTATTCCATTCCATCAACAAGTTCACAAAAATATGTTTCCAGAAAAAAGAAAACAAATTGGAAATGCATCACCATTCTAAAGCATGCGTTCATGCGGTCTGAATTACGCAGACTGCTATGTGTGCGGTGAATTGCAACGTGTGCAGAGCGAACGAATCGCCCGGGAATCTATTGTTTACAAACGTGCGCGTGAATAGCATTGGTGCACTCGCAAATGGTTGGCCCGTCTGGAACCAGGAAATAGCAGTGGTTCCGTAAGTGGTGGAAATTAATTGCTTTGTTTATGAATTACACAACCCTTTGCAAAATGTTGGGTATCTATTTGATATCACAAAACGGTACCAAAACATATAATAATGTGTTGTTCTTTGCCTGGTGGTCCCATTTAACATCAGCTCTCAGCGGTAGCGGGTTTGCCAGTTCAAATCAACACCGCTACCACCGTCAACACCACCACCATCACCATCATTGTCATCGTTGCCATCATCATTTTAGATTCTTATTTTAGGTACAAACCATTTTTAGGAGTCCCGATTTGTGGTAGAACTCAATCTTAACATCGTCCCTCAGCGGTAGCGGGTTCGGCAGTTCAAATCGTCATCAACCCCTCTACCACCGTCAACACCACCACTACTACATCCACGACCACCACTATCAATATTACCACCATGATCATCGCCATGACCATCACCATCATCGTTGTCATCATGGTATTAGATTCTTTAAAGTAGGATTCTTATTTTAGGTACAAACCATTTTGAGGAGTCCCCATTTGTGGTAGAACTCCATCGTCTCTCAGCGGGTATGGCAGTTCAAATCATCATCAACACCGCTACCACTGTCAATAACATCACCTCTACTACACCCACCATCATCATTTATCACCATCACCATCATCATTTTAGATTCTTTATAGTTAAGATTCTTATTTTAGGTACGAACCATTTTGAGGAGTCCTGATTTGTGGTAGAACTCAATCTTAACATCGTCTCTCAGCGGCAACGGTTTTGGCAGTTCAAATTCTACGCAGCTGATCCCCTTCTTGATCCCCTACAACAGAAAGCAGAAATTAAAACAATGTGATGAGTTGTCACTTATCTTGACAAGGTCTGTAGGATCGAGACGAAAGCTTGCCAGTAAAGGAAAAATATGATTAATAGTATAATATTCTTGACAGATTACCTTTGCAACTTCCCGAGTGTGAACTTTGACCTTGTGTTGGTGAAAAAAAATCAATTTCTATGATTCCCTAAATAAATATTATCCAAAGGTGACTGAGCAGCTTCATTATTCATTTATTTATTTATCTATTAATGTGGTTTTTTTTCATTGTGAACACATATGGCAGCAAACAAGCTGAATTGCACGAACCATAATTGCGAAGTTTAACCTACAACATTATTTTTAAAATAACATGAATTAATAAATAAATGGGTAATAATGTAAAGCGCTTAGAGATGATTCTTGTTAGGTGCTATATAAATCCAAACATTATTATTATTGAGTATAAGTAATTGTTCGTTGACTCACGATGCTTATTGCAATGATTTTGTCACATTATTATTATTGTTATTAATTATTATTCTTGACAAATTACCTTAGCAACTTCCTGAGTGTGTACTTTGACCTTGTGCTGGTTCACAGAAAAGAACGGCGAGCACGATCCGCCGCTCATCATTGGTATCGTGAAGAGTTGAACCCGTGTGAGTAGTACCGTTTGGGTTTTGTAGAGCACGTTGTTTTTCACCAGCTCCCCATAGTACTGTACATACCGCCTCTGACTTGGTATAGTGACACCCTGTAATTAAAAACAAATAATTAAATTGTTGGTTTCGTAGAGCACATTCTTTTTCCACTAGTGCCCCATAGTACTGTACAGATAGATAGATAGATAGATAGATAGATAGATAGATAGATAGATAGATAGATAGATAGATAGATAGATAGATAGATAGATAGATAGATAGATAGATAGATAGATAGATAGATAGATAGATAGATAGATAGATAGATAGATAGATAGATAGATAGATAGATAGATAGATAGATAGATAGATAGATAGATAGATAGATAGATAGATAGGGGCCATTCTTTGAAAAGTGAAACTTTTTCGGAAAAATGGAAGTTTTATTTTTCTGTTGTTTTGTTCCATTTTTGGAATGATCCATGTGTAAAGTTTCATGAGATATATGATTTACATTAAATAAAGACACTTTCATACTCATTTGCATGAATTTACATATTTCAATATTTTTCTAAAATCATAACCCAGAAAATAATCAAGATATTGAAAGGATAGTTAGCAAGCTTATTCTTCTCACTTTCCTGTACATGTTGATACCAACTTTGTAAAAAATGAACCTTTCATTCCTTTCTAAACCCGATATTATAAAATTCCCATTTTTCCATTCATATTGTACATGTCACACACGTGACCACCCCAAAATGTCACACAGTGACCAGACGTTACCACATAATTAAATACAATAAAAAACAACGGTTTGATATAATTCTTATTCATTATTTTTGTACTTACAGATCTATAATACTTGTCTGGTAATAAGATGAACATTATAGCTTTTCATATTTCAAAGGATTTCCCAAATGAAATTGAGTTATGAAAAAAACGCTCCGTGCGAAGTCACACACGTGACCCATGCCATTTGACCTCTGACATTGAGTAACGTAATCCTTATAAAATCCTTTGTGTTAAGTCTGAAAGACTTCAACATATTCAAGTCACATACAAAGTAAAAATCATTATACCTCTTATACTTACTGAAATATAAGCGTCCTATTTCAAAATTGTTCATGTTTTGGGTCACACACGTGACCAAGAATGGCCCATTAAGGCCATTATAGATAGAAAACTATGTTTTCTCACTCACTGTGCCTTTTTAACGTTTTGTTTTACTAGATAGATAGATAGATAAATAGATAGATATAAAGATAGATAGAAAAATAGATACCTTTCCAGCTGTTGGATGGACAGACAGACAGACAGACATACAGACAGACAGACAGACAGACAGACAGACAGACAGACAGACAGACAGACAGACAGACAGACAGACAGACAGACAGACAGACAGACAGACAGACAGACAGACAGACAGACAGACAGACAGACAGATAGATAGATAGATAGATAGATAGATAGATAGATAGACAGACAGACAGACAGACAGACAGATAGATAGATATAAATACCTTTCCATCTGTTGTTCTGACATTGCCATAGTATTCCATTGATTCAGCCGCAGTCTCACACCGCCTCTGATGTAGCAACAGTGCACATACCATCACCCCTGTCCGGCCCTGTGCAAAAAAGGAGAAATTAATTCATTTAGCCACTAAATTTAATAGACAATCGATCAATTAATTGTCAATAAAAAGTTGATCAATTGTTATTCAAATTATCAATCAATAATAACCATACTGGGGCTTGAGCCTCCTCTGTGAAAAAGGGAGAAAAATTAGTCACCAATTCAATAGCCAATATTTATATTGTTACAAATATGTGAATTATTCAATTATTATAATTGAAAATATCAATCAATAGATAAATAATAACCAGAATGGGACTTGAACTTGTGAAAAAGGGAGAAAATATACATTTAGTCACCCATTCAATAGCCAATATTTACACTGTTACAAATTTGTTAATTTTATTCAAATTATCAATAACGACCAGACAATCATGATATTATTCAACACTCAATGAATACTGGGGCTCGAACCCACATATATCACAAGTTAATCAGTTAGAGGATAATTATTTCAACTATCCCATGGAAAGGTCTTTCAATAAAAAAAAAATCAGTATTAATATCAATTTGATGATGTTTAAATATTTCAACTGAACAGTTAATACACAATCATAAGCCAAGGCCTTTTGGCTTTCAAGAAGGGGGCATGCACATTAATTTAGACGAACTTAGACCAGTTCACTCGCTAATTTTGAGGATGATTACATTTCTATCATAACGGTATACATCACCAATCTTTAAGTGAACAGGCCTTTTAATAATGCATATATCACTTAACTCTTTTGCTCATATGTAAGCCTGCTCTAATTAATGTTAAAGATGATCACATTTCAACCATAGCAGTATACTATACATCGCCAGTCTTTATTAAAGTGACAACGCCTTTCAGTAAGGATGTGTGCATATCACTTTGGGCTTCAAAGAACTGTCTTTTGCTCATATGTAAAAGTCTGCCCTAATTTATGTTAAAGATGATCACATTTCAACCGTAGCAGTATACTATACACTGCCAGTCTTTATTAAAGTGACAACGCCTTTCTATTAAGGATGTACATGCATATAACGTTTGACTTTGGAGAAGCGCCTTTTGCGCATTACTTAACTTGTCCAAGTCATTCACTGCAGTAGTTCATTCCATTTCAACCATAGCGGTATACATCACCAGTCTTTATTAAATTGACACTGCCTTTCAGTAACGATGTGTGCATATTACTTTGGACTTCTGAGTTCTACAAACTTGTCTTTTGCTCATTTGCTGTGGCTCACTTTGAAGATTAGATTCCATTTCATCCATAGCGGTATACATTACCAGTCTTTTGCTCATATATTTAAGCCTGCCCCAATAACTTTTTAAGATGATTCCATTTCAACCATAGCGGTATACATTACCAGTCTTTATTAAAGTGAAAAGGCCTTTCAGAGAGGATGTGTGCATATCACCCTGGGCTTCTGAGTTCTGCGAACTTGTCTTTTGCCCATTTGCTCGTCCCAGTCATTTACTCTAGCAACTAATTTAGAAGATGATAATACATTTCAACCATAGCGGTATACATCACCCAGTCATTATTAAAGTGTCAAGGCCTTTCAGTAAGGATGTGTGCATATCACTCTGGGCTTCAGAGTTCTGAGAACTTGTCGTTGGCTCATTAGCTCGCCCCAGTCAGTCACTCCAGCAGCTCGTTAGTGAGATAATGGCCAGTTCTTCCCCTAATTAGCTACCCATTCTCATTACTTGCATGGAATGTTCTTCATTTTCAAATACCTCTGAACGTCTTGCTCGCTTTTCTCTTCTTCTTCTTGTTTTGTTTTTTGGTTTACATCTCCGACTTTCTTTTATCACTTAGAGGTAAACGTATGATCTTCTATAATACACAGTGCACGTACTATGATCCTCTGTATATACCTTTATACAATGTACACATATGATCCTGTTTTATCAGATCTTTATACACAGTGCACATATTAAGCAAGACTACAAAATTATCCCCTAGAAAAATTAAATGAATACTATTGGTGGCCAAAAACCAGAATAAGATGCGCCATTATTAAGAAAGATCAATATTTTTGGGAAAAAACAATTTACATATTTAGTTGTCTAGATAAAACATTTCTCATACACGTAGCTTTACCACATTTGTTTTATTTGCCTTTGTACATTAATTTTCTATAGATGTTTAAATTAAGCCTGGGTCGGAAGGGACGGAATACTGGAATCCGTCCGGTGTGTGCGTGTTCCGGTTTTGTTTTCTCCATTCCGGTATTCTGATGAAAATCGCGGAAAACCTCTTTTTCCTCAAAAATTCTGTAGTAGAAAACTATCAGAAGAAAACAAATGACAAAAAAGTACAAGAAAGACGATGTCGAATGCAACTTACAACGACAAGAAATCCGCTGCGTTTATTATGACAGCCGATCTAGCGCGCGGTGCGGCGAGTACGGCATACGATCGACGTCGTAGACTAGCTACCCCGGCGCGCCCCGCAGCTGCTATCAGTCAGAGCTGCGCCGTACCATGTCACCCGTACGTCACGCATACTGCACATGGATCAAACGATTCTCAAACGTTGACATCCAGTTCGCCCTCTATCGGTACTAAACTAATGCTCCGATATATACAGCCCGTATACAACTCGTATACTTTGCGTGCAGGTTATGGGTCTCATTTCTTACGCGAGATATCCATCCGCCGGGAATTGGGGAAATCCCCGGCGGATGGATCTCGCGTAAGAAAAAAAGACCCGATAAGCTGCACGCAAAGTATACAAGTGAAGTGTTAGTGTTGACTTATTCGTGTCGTTGTACAAGCTTCAGTTCATGCAGGTCCGAGCGAGTTAGAAAATGTTCGAGATATAATCAGCGCATTTTTTGTTGTTGCTGTTTTTGCAGGTAATTGTTCTCGTATAAGTAAAATAAGAGATAGTCTAGAATAGGTGCGATCTTAATCGTAATAATCTTA
Organism: Echinarachnius parma; assembly: GCA_037951105.1. Classification (NCBI taxonomy): domain Eukaryota; kingdom Metazoa; phylum Echinodermata; class Echinoidea; order Clypeasteroida; family Echinarachniidae; genus Echinarachnius; species Echinarachnius parma. Next base: position 166,026 of record JBAMJV010001094.1, on the reverse strand, counting down.
CATTTTCGTTCCTTTTCGGCACTTTTTAAGAGTGCAACTTGAAAAATTGCAAGGTCAAGGCAGTTGAGTTGGCCTGTCTCGCAGCGCGGGGCCTGCCTGAGCTGCGCGCGCTGCCGAAACTATGGCAGACCTTCTAGTGTTCGTTCCGTATCATTCATTGGCAGGTGTTTTTTTTATCGGAATACCGGATTCCGACCAGCACAACACCGGCAGATTCCGGAACAAAAAAATTCCGACATGACTCAGGCTTAGTTTAAATCATAGATCTGTTGCTGGACTTTTTTTTTTCATCTTATGATAGCCCCAAAACCACTTTTGGTGGCCCCAAACATATAATAAATTGATATGTTACAAGCTCTTCCTTATCATGCTCATAATAATAATGATAATGATAATGATAATGATAATGATAATGATAATGATAATGATAATGATAATGATAATGATAATGATAATGATAATGATAATAATAATAATAACAATGTTCTGATTAACTAGTTAATACGATTGATACAAATCTAAGAGCATTTTTTAAGCAGTGTGTGTGCGTGCATTTAAGCACACACAAAATATATGTGATGTGTACTTTCAACTTCCTTGAGAGCAATTCATTCTAGAGGCATATAAAATGTAAACAGATGCAACATCCTGTTCACGTATGATTAGTTAACGTGTGAAGCTGACAGAAGGTAGACTCTTTTTTTTTCAATTAACTGTAGAAAAAAGGTAGTATACTTTGTGGCAAATTTGCACGCACGTATACATGTATGCAGCTGCTGTTACTTTTCATACAAATTCTGGGTCGTAAAAGGTTATACAGTCTTCAAGTGAAATATTAACAGACTCAGTTCGGTGGGCGTATCATGCATCATTACTTCATGTTAACACAGGGTGCAAAGACAATTGAGTTATTACACAGAAATCGAGTTAACACTTTGTTGTGTAGGAGTTAAAGGGAACCCACACCCAAAAATAATATTCTTATAAATGAAAGGTAACATTTTTAGCAGTCCATTCCACCAACAAGTTCAGAGAAATAAGTTCTAGACAAATTATACGATTGGAAAACGCACCATCATAATAAAGCATGTGTTCATGGGTCTGCAGACAAAGTCTATTGTCTAGGACGAACGAATTGTCTGTGATTCTATTGTCTCCAAACATACTTGGAATATAATTGGCACATCGCAGACATTAGGCGCATATGGAACCATGAGGCCATGTTGGTTCCGTAAGTGGTGGTAATAAGTTGTATTGATTATGAATTACACAACCCTTTGAAAAGTGTTGCGCATCTATTTTATGTCACACAACGGTACCAAAACATTTAATTATGTGCTGTTCTTTGCTCGGTGGTCTCCTTTAAAGCCTTCCTACCGTGGTTAGGTAAATTTCCTGTGTAGTGTCTGCTAAAAAATGCAATCACGTGGGGAAAAAAGGAACATGGCTGGATATGCCAAGTTGATATGAACATTCAAAGACTCACTACTTACTGAATTACACGTGGCTTTTACTGTACAGTACTAAATTACATGGAGATTTTCTGTACATTTGACCGGGATTCCATTTACATTTTCCTGCCTTGAACATCCTTTTTTACAGGCATCGTCAAGTTCAGTAAAACCTTCCATAAACCACAAGGATTGTATGTAAATCAAGTTGGTGAAATTTTAAAGTTTAAAGTGATAAAGAATTCAAATGATGCAAGAAAAAACATTTGCTTTTTGAGACTGACTATCAGGCTCATTTCCTTTTTATTCTGAATCTATCTTCTCAGAATAGCTCTGAAATGGTATTTTCTGCACAAAGGAACATTTTATAATTTTGTCGCAAATGAAATACGGCTGTGAAAATTTTTGAATTTGGTACAAACATATTAAACACTCAAGGCTAACTGGATTTAATGGATCTTTTAAAAACATTTTCCAGGGCTTCTTTTGACATTTCCCTGCCTTAACGTGGATGAATGCTACATAAGTACAGCTTTATAAATTGCTATTTTGGGTTATTTAATGTGCAGTAGAATATATTCATATAGGTAGTATCCGTGCAATATAAGTGGCTAGCTTTCGATCCTAGCAGAATCTTCGTCAGGGCACAAATGACAGTTACTACAGAAAAAACACAGAATATATACTCAACATAAACACATGTATGGAAGGGGGGCTGGAAAGAGGAAAGGAGGCGGAGACACAAAACAATGAAAGCAACTGTGAGTGGGTGAGTGTCAGGACTGCGTGACCAATCAGGTCAAACAGGCATGGGAGGGTCCTGACACTCACCCACTCACAGTTGCTTTCATTGTTTTGTGTCTCCGCCTCCTTTCCTCTTTCCAGCCCCCCTTCCATACATGTGTTTATGTTGGTATATATTCTGTTTTTTCTGTAGTAACTGTCATTTGTGCCCTGACGAAGATTCTGCTAAGATCGAAAGCTAGGCTGTATACGACTCTCATTTTACCACATTGGCGATTTTTTAGTAGACAAGCAGTTTTCAGCAGTATTTTCCATATTCAATATAAGTGGCATTAGTATTATTAGTACCTCTTCAATGCAAAATATACAAAAATCTTGCACTTATGAACAATTTCAATTTTCGAGGACAAAATATATCTTAACTAGCCTTTGGAAAATGATTTTACCATTAAAAAAAATCAATTTCACCTTTCTCGCTTTACCATGGATAACTGCCAAATTATCTTTGTCTCTTTGTCTTTAATAGCAAGCTAGTACTTAACATCTTTTTAAAAAACACAATTACCTTGGTAATCGGTTAAAACAACATAGAATGTACTTATTTTGTATAATATATCCTGAATGTTACACAACATATTTACAAATTAGCCTTTAGAAGGAAAAAGATTCTTCTTTGGAGAAAGAAAAACTCACCTTTCCCGCTTTACAATGGATAACTGCCACATTGTCCTTGTCCTCGGCAAGCCAGAGCACCACGTCCTCGCAGAACGGTCGAATTCGCTCCACTCGCGGGGGGTTGTGGTCGTCAAACGGGTAGTGCGCCACCCGGTGGTCGAAACGTGAGGTATCATAATTCCTTTCTGAACATCTAGAGAAGCATTTGGGAGTCGAATGAGAAAAAAATATGAATAATTGCAAGTTGATGGAAATAGAGGAAGTAGAAATCTAAAATAAAAGACAGTTTCTCCACCAAAAGAAGATTGCGGTCGTCAAACGGGTAGCACGTGACCCGGTGGTCGAAACATGAGGTATCGTAATTCCTTTCTGAACATCTAGAGAAGTATTTGAGAGTCAGGTGAGAGAATTGTTTTATAAATTGGAGGTTAGATGGGAATAGAGTAAGTAGAAATCCGTATTAGAAATATGTTGTTCCTTATCCCAAAGAGGATTGTGGTCATCAAACGGGAAGTGCGTTTCCCTGTAATTGAAACATGAGGATTCATAATTCCTTTCTAAACATTTAGTATTACATAATTTAGAAAAGAGCAAGTGAAAATTCATATGAAGAAAAAACAAATGTCTTAACTTCAGGAAACCATTGAGAAAGGCAAAGTGGGATACGTGAAGTTCAAACTATGAAGTACTTATCATACAACTATCGTAGATCCTAGGGACAAAATACCTATTGTTCAGGGTGGTGAATGAATACAGTAGTGTAGCGTGGTCGGACTGATTGGGGACGGCAAACTTAAAGGGGAATTAACCCTAAATCCTTTTCACATACTGGATGTGATGAGAGCATAACTCTTGTCATTTCTAGTCACTTATTTCCTCATGAATATTCCCAATAATGAAAATAATCAATATTTTATGGCCCACTGTCGTCTGCTTTCAATGCCAACAGGAGGCGGCTATTTCTTCAACATTCCCGCGGTGAAATGACGTGTCAGGCGGAGAACACAATAGCGGGTTACGATAATGCTATTGTGTTCTCCGCCTGCCACGTCATTTCACCGCGAGTAGTTGAAGAAATGGCCGCCTCCTATGGGCATTGAAAGCAGACGACAGTTGTCCATAAAATATTGATTATTTTTGTAATCGGGAATATTCATGAGGAAATAAGTGACTAGCAATGATAGTAGTTATGCTCTCATCACATCCAGTAAGTCAAAAGGATAAGGGTAAATTCCCCTTTAAGTATTTCTTTATTTTGTATTTTTGTATTTTCCCCTTAATGTTTTTTAATTTAATTTTGTTTTTATTATTGGGGGAACACAGGCCCCCATGCCCCCCCCCCCCTTGTATACACTACCGAATAAATAGATCAAACCCCTGAACTAAAGCAGAGCTGCCAAGTTCCTTTTGAGCATTTCAGTATTCTCACACCCGAAAATCAGTATTTTGCCAAGGAAATCAGTATTTTTTCACGCGACAAAGATATGTTGAGAAACTATATTTTCTTTTATTTTTATTAGTGTATAACATACAGAATGAATGAGCATGCCACTAAATATGCATTGGTGCAGAGCTGCCAACCTCTAAAAAAAAAAATCACACTTGCTATTGTAAAAAAAGTCATATTTTTGAGAAGCCAAATCGCGCAGCAAAAATCCCCTTTACGAGTGCGTTCATATAAAAGTTGGTTCTGTCGATCATACCAGCATTATAATTAGTTTGTTTTATTTATTTATATTATATTTTAAATATGTATCATGTATCTTTATAAGTAGTTTTATCAGGGTTAAACACAAATTGTGTTGCTATTTTCGGACCGTTGCTATTATTAAAAATTAAATAAAAAATAAATTGTTTGCAATTCGTACTTCCGTATTTACATCAAAAAAACGTACTAAATACGGAAAATCCGTACTACTTGGCAGGTCTGCTAAAGGAATCACTTACGGGTCTATCTATGTCAGTGTACCATACTAACATACATACATGTTCTAAGATTCGTTTATGGCGGCCACTGAGAAACGTGGGAATAGTGCGAAAAACATTTATACTATTACGAAAATATCTTGTGGAGATGTGGTCATCCAAACAGGAAGCAAGCCACCTGATTATCTAAGCATGAGGTATTCGTAGTTCCTTTCTGAAAATCTAGAAGTGTTTTGAGGTTGGGCAAAAATATCAAAATGGCTCCATGCTAACCTTTTTGCAACTGGCATGATCGACCAAGTTAAATAATTTGTTCTCTATTTTAGAAGGCCCAATACAATTTGTTACAGGTTAACCCTATATTTTGTCATTATCATGGCTCAAAATAGGCACTAGATGGCTGGCACAGCTAGCTAGGGCCACTAAAAATAAGCCGAGGGCCACCGTAAGTTTATGAATCTTTAGCCTGAATAGGCAACCATTTAAAACATAATTTGTAACGTTTTTCTTTGTTTGGGGCCCGCCAGATTCTGAAGTCTTAGAAATCTTGATTTCACTTGCCAACTGGGCCACAATTTTAAAAAAGATTCATTTCTGGTATTGTTATTGCTATAAATATATCATGCACACTACCGCTATGCTTCCCAGAAAATTGTTACTCATTTTGTCAACATCATTAGTATCTATGACGCCATTGTTATGTGGAATACCTTTAAATTAATAAATGGAGCAACAAATATTGGTCCGCGGAACAAAAAAAATTTAAAATTAAAATCAAACAAAATGTGTCTGGGAGAGAGATATGATTACTTGTTCATGTTACCAATACTTAACCCGTTCCCTTCAAGATTCTGAAATCCCCATAGACTTTGTACATAGCTCACTCTGTTCATGCCAGGTTTTTTTATATATTTTTTTTTAGATAATGTGATATTCCCATTCTTTTGTGATTTATTTGAACAGTAAAATGGAACAGTTATTTGATACAATTACTGTATACATCTGTGCACATCGGTATACTGTCCCATATATCTAGTACATTCCTTGGAGTATGTAATGTACATAATGTACATAAATTGTACATTTATTCAAATTTACATTTTTGATCGTAAACCTGAAAAATCACCACATGTTATTAATTACTTATTTGTTGGGTAACAAATTGTATTTAAACATAGATCTATAGAATTTAATTCATAATTGAGCAACAACTTGAGTTACAACCTATTGAAGTTGGCTTGATTTTGGTATGACACACTTTCTCCATGTATAGACCCAGCTCAAGAATATTCAAGACCATTCAGTCCTCAATCATAGGGGACAAAATTATATTGCCCAACTAGAAAAAAAGGATTTCATCTGGAAAATGCAACAAGGGGAGGTTTCATCTTCCTTTTTTTTCCTTCATAGTTCATCATCTGTCATGAGAAAGGAAGTGGTGGAAATGGACAGAGCAGAAGGGGTCACACCTTTGACAATGTGGCAATTTTATTAAGTTTTCTAAAAAAAAGATAACAAAATCAGAATCCTGCGTTTATCCACATGATTATTAGTATTACGGTCAGCGGTGTAGCTAGGGGGTTCCTGTGGCAATTTTTCAGTTTTCTAAAACACCCAAATCTTGTGTTCATCTTCATTTGCAGGATTACGGTCAGCGGTGTAGCTAGTTCCTGTGGCAATCAGGGTAGGAAATTTTGCCCCCTAATTTTCAAAATAGCCCCCTGAAATTAGTAGGGAGCCCCTGAAATTACCATAGGGTATTATGCGGAATATTTTGTGATATATATTAGATTGGAAAAGTAGCCCCCTAAAAGTAAATATTAATTTCTACATTGGTGGCAATTTTTCAGTTTTCTAAAAGACCATTTTTAGTTTTCTAAAAGATCCAAATGTCTGTGCTCATCTTTGTAAGATAAGGATTACGGTCAGCAGTGTACTAGTGTAGCTAGGGTGAAATGGGGGCCACCTGCATCCCCTCCCCACCCACCCCATCTCACTGCATGTGCACACACCTAATAACATTTAAACACATTTTTTGTTTAAGTGGACAAGATATACATTATATAACAAACTGTTTCTGTTTCATAAATAGATATATTACAAAAACTGTCACAAATCCTACCACAGATATTTGATGGATAGCCCATAATACCTGCTGATTATGGTTATCATGTAGTAAGTAGCCAATATTGCAGAATGTTTTTTGCAAGACCAAAATCTTGTGTTCTTTTGTGATGTACTTTTCAGTTGTTAAGCTTTGATTAGAATACAAAAGATTAGCTTTAAAATATTTCATTTTTCTAAAAAACAACACACATTTGTGTTGTCAGTGATAGAATTTAAAATTTTTAAAGTTTGGATTGCACAATGCCAAAGACGGTTGCTATGAAACAGTTATATTTAATGTAATACAGTGGTAATAAGTCACAAAGTTCAGTATTCAGAAACATTGAAAATTAGAAAACTGTATTTATCTGTGATATGACTTTCAGTTCAGCACAATAAGAGTGTTGCTGTGAACAGTTATGTTGTTGTGTAAAAATGTGTTATTATGTAATACACAGGAGACTGACTGTTATATAACCTTCGATACTGTCGCTAACCTTTTCAGGACTATGAAGTTATGAAATCAAAATAAATACTTCTAAGGCAAAGTAAGTGAACCAATATTCATAATTAACACATTTTCATTTTCCAAAATCCCATTGTTTAAAAATTATATCATGAACTAAACAACTAAATCGTGGTACTACATTATTTTCCACATTGAGCAATGTGTTAATGTGAAAATCATTTGCAAAGGACTGTACATAAGAAAAATCAAACTTGAGATATTTCCATAAAATAAGCTTTCATTTGATGCTAATTTTTAATTTAAACAAATTACAATACTTAGCAGTGTTAATGATAACTTTGATATCTGTTGATGCATCAAGTTTATCTTGACAACACAGGTTTGACTGTACATGTTTATACCTGTCAAACTGGTCTTAGTGGCCACCTGTCTATAGCAGCCAACCTGTCTATAGCAGCCAACCTGTCTATAGCAGCCAACCTGTCTATAGTGGCCACCAAGAGTTATCCCTTCTAGAGGAAATCAATGGTCTGGAACCTGCCTATAGAGGTCACCTGTCTACAGTGGCCACTTTTCTTGTGTCCCTTATGTTATCACTAAACACAGGTTTAACTGTAATACATGTTAGTGAAAAAAAAAAATTAAGCCATACTTACAAGTTGTATACTTTATAGTGATCCTGATGATGTGAGTTGAGAAATCTGCAAGAGGGGAGACATGGAATGATACACTTAGATAAGAATTCTATTAACAAAATATTAACCTGTTCTTTCTTTGTTATGTATATTGTACATGTGCAGTAAAATGGAGTCATAGGTACAACTATGAAAGTGCTTGATTTAATGTCAAAACAATACATTAAGATCCAAATGACATGGATTGTGAATTTGAAATGCTGAATTCGCCCATGAACATTAAATGTGCGAATTTGAATGACCCTTGTGTGAATTTGGGTGAGAAAAGTATTTAATTGGCTGGGAAAACCTATTTTATAAATGTACAATTACCGTACATATGTTTACATTGTAAAATGTTAATCATATGATGACACACGCGGTACCCTGGGGTACCGTTGTACCCCGGGGTACCGCGTTGTGTAGCGCCATCTTGTGTCCACTAGAAGCACAACCGTATTGCGTTGTGTATGCAGTGCAGCGCGCGCTTGTATGCACGCTATACCCCGGTACCCTAAAAAAAAAATAAATAATTGAACAAAATGGCGGATATTCGTTTGGTACCCCAGGGTACCATTTATGTCATCATATGCCAACCCTTCCATTTTAACAATTAGACCAATTCACCTAGTTGCATTAGCATTCTTCGATGTGACGACACATTCTCTTTAAATACAATTTAAGAAAATAAAGGCTAAAATCACTGTTTTCTATCACTTCTTTTCAAGCTATCAAATCATGTACGATGCTACTAAGTTGACTACATGCTCCATATCGTTCTTTAAATACAATTTAGGAAAATAAAGACAAAAATTGCTGTTTTAATCAGTACTTTTTTTAATCTAGCAAACCGTGTACAAATGCTACTCATTTGACTACATGCTCCATATCGTTCTTCAATATAATTTAGGAAAATAAAGACGGAAATCGCTGTTTTAATCGGTACTTCTTTTAAATCTAGCAAGCCGTGTACGAATGCTAATGTACATGTACTCACTTGACTACATGCTCCATATCGTTCCTGTACATTCTCTCCAAACTCTCCGCTGGGAAGCCCATAGCAATGATGTTTGGACATATATCTGTAACAGTCATCTTGTGTCAAGGAATCTATATTTATTTATAAACTAAAATACTATAACTAAAATGTCTAGTGCTGGTAGTAGTACACATGAAATGGACGATGGGGTTTCAAGAACTACATTGTATTTAAAGCATGAACAATTTATTATAATACTAGTATCAGGAAATGGAAAACCTTCACTTGTTGTTATATTCAGTCCTAGAATAAAAGGCCTTTGTAAAAATTTTAAAAAACACCATGTGCAGGCAAGTAAAACAAAATTTGACATGAATAAACGGTTGGCTGAAACCTCTTTTTACTAATAGATGCTTACAATTATGGTTAACATTTTGACTATGGCAGGGCACATGCCTGATACCCAGGGCAAGTAAAAATTGATGTCGGTCAATACAAATTATGGTCTACTTTGGTTGTCCAATTGGGCAACTAACATTTCTACTCAACTATAATAGAAAAATGTTATCCCTTGCATGTAAACTCATCGAGAGCGAAAATATTTGCCAAGCAAATCGAGCTACCAAGAGCAATTAATTCTTCTTTTGTTTCAAATTAGTTTGGGGAGGACAAGTACATTTTCAATTCAGGTGCAAGTTACATTTGAAAATGTATGCTTTGACATGCCCTAATGGGCAAGTCAAAAGTAAAGTTAGGCCATGAAAAATAAATGGTTGGATTGGCGTAACCCGCCCGCCCCTAAAAATACCGGCGCTAATGCACGCCGACCCTAGAGGTTTTTTCTGAATTTTATTTTTTAAAATAATAATTTAAATAAATAAATAAATAAATACAAAATTGCAATAGAATTTGCAATTGCGATGTGTGTGTTTTTGTGTATTTGTGCGGGGAAAAAAATAAATAAATAAAAAAAATTTAAAATCCCTACCGACCTACCCTAATTTTGGGTTGCCCGTTACGGCAATCAAACAATTTTTTGGGGGGGGGCCTTAGGGTGGAGGCTTGGGGTGTTTCAAAAAGATTGTAAGTTGAACTTGAATTCTAAGTTAGACTTGACACTATGGTAAGCAATTTCTAGCCTTAAATAAAGCAAAAGCAAAAATGCAAGTTTTTGAGACTTCAAACAAAATATTTTGTATATCAATAACTTCAAGGCTCCCAGATAATAACAAAGATGATTGATTTTTATTTTTTTAAAGAACTGTTTCAGCAATATTACAAACAAACTGATGGCTTTCGGCCCTTCCAATCCATAATTGTTAGGTCCAACTTCAGGTTCAACTTATAATCTTCGTGAAACAACCCCTTGGAGTTTGACTATGGCAATAAGAGAATGCAGTAACCATGATGAGAAAAGTGCAGTTGTCGGACTAAGGAAATGTGGCTGTTTGAAGTGATAATAAAGTGGTCAAGTAAAGTTCACAGGCCAATTGACTTTCATCTCTGCATTGGGAGTATATTATAATAAGTCATGAATGGTTTGGATACACACACTACGTACTGGTATACAAGCCTCACTAACTTTCCTTAATACAATCATGCCCGTTCGGGCAAGCAAAAATTAGAAATGTTCAGATATTACTTGCCCGAATACAAAATGAACATGTACTTGCCTAGATAGAAACAATGTGAACAAAAAGACAACTCAATTCTGCTACGTAGCTTTGGCAAGTTTCTCTTATAAATTGTTTCTATGACACTCATTAAGGAATTTTCTTGCTTAGTTGTTCACAGAAATTGTACATGCTCTATCTATCGGGCAACCAAATTAGACCATTTATGAAATTTTACTGGCCCGACATCAATTTGTACCTACCCATCCCTGCAAAAGTGCTAGTGTTGAGCCCTAGTCATGAATAGTTTGGATACATACATCAGGGTTCGACACTCGCACTGGCCCGCTGGCCCGGGGCCAGTGAAATTGTACTTCGGGCCAGCAAAAATTTATAAAAGTAATATTTTGGTGGCCCTATCAGGCAAGCAGATTTTCAACCCGACTATGGCAAAATGAGAAAAATCTTGTTTTCTTCCATGTTATGCTTCATCTATAATCACAGGTTTGATCAGGAAGAGTGATAATTTAAATAGTAAAATGTTTACTCATGAAATGAAATTTTGGGGCCAGTAAATTATTCTTTCGGGCCACCAGAAAAGAGGAAGAAATTATTTCACTAACAAAAACAGGTAAGTGTGGAGCCCTGCATGTAATGTATAGAATTATGCATTATTACATTATACAAATGTAATCACAATAAGTCACCTTATATCAAATTATCAATAATTTCCACCTCAAAATGCAATCAATAAATTAGTTGAACAATCATAGCTAAGGCTGAGTCATGTCGGTAATTGTCGGAACCGGGTCCCGATAAACTTTTACCGGTCGGGAACCGGTATCCCGATAAATTTTTACCGTCGAAACTCGGACCGGTAAAATCACGCAATCGTGCACGCATCGGCAAAAATGCACTGTTTGGGGCTTATATTGCTCTTTTTATATGTAAATAACATTATAAATACTGAGGATTTTATGGATTTACATATCAATCTTTACGGGAAAATAGTTACAGACTATCCAGAATTAACTCAGTTTCGCATGAAAAGTATTTTTTTCGAAGTAAATTGGACCTATAAATCGATCGTTTGTTCACCATTGCCCATCGCAACGCGGTTCACAGAAACTTAGCCTGCTAGTCGGGGGGAAACGATCGCTTGTGACTGTGAGCCACTGCCCTCAAAAAGTGGCTATAAATTAGCCTTTTCGCAATCAACACCATTTTGGTAGTCTACTTACATGATAACATGGCATTTGAAAGCTGAACAGAATACAAAATCACCCCCAAAACAATGAAAAAACTGTGCTGAATTATCGATAAATTTCCAAGAAACATTCGTGATCGTGAGGATCGAAGGTTGATGAATTGAGCTACAGCATGCAGCAAGTTTTCGGGCCGCTGTTTCATGCATATCCATCGTATACTTTGCATGCAAGTTACGGGTCTTTTTTTCTTACGCGAGATTCATCCGCCGGCCGGTGGAACTATGTTAATTCATCCAGGCCCAGGCTAGGCCGGCCATACGTTTGCACACAAAGTATACAAGCGAATAGGAGCGATGTAGTCGTTTTTTATCGATATTTTGCGTAATTGTTTTCATTGTTTTGGGGCTCATTTTTGTTTCTGTTCAGCTATCAAACGCCATGAAATCATGTAAGTAGAATATCAAAACATTTAAAAATGGTGCAAATGACCAAAAAACGTATTTTGAGCTACTTTTTGAATGCACTGGCTTATCAGCTGGATCATACAAAGATCCATCAGACAACTCCCCTGGAGTATCGGACTAACATTGTGTGCACATCCGCCGACAATATCGTTCAAATGACTAGCAATTTTGCGCTTCCTGTTCAATTTCTGACTGTCAAACGAAGTAAAGAACCAAGAATTTCTCGAAAATAACCACTCTTTAAAGTAAATGATATCAATTGCCCCGTTTTTATTTGAATTCCGCTACATTATTGTGATAATCTTAATTTCTTTTTTAACATTGTATTTTTTTTTTTTTTTTTTCGGGGCACCGTTTCCGATATAACGAAACCGGGTCCCGATTGAAACGGTCGGTAACCGGTGTGATCGACCGAACCGACTCAGCCTTAATCATAGCAAGTAAAAAGTTGTATTATGTGCTGGTTTTTAATTCATACTTTTCTTCAGGCAAATTGAATACAGTTGTGTGGCCAAATCAAATGGGATAACTTATTTAGTTTCAATTTTAGATTGTGATTATAATGGCAATTCTGTGATGCAATCAATTTGCTTTTATTTAGATTTTTTAATTTTTCTTCATATCAAAATTTGATAATACATGTGACATATGAATAGAGAAGTCGCAAATGAAAATATACTATATCTTGTATTAGATTCACATAGTTAGAGTGTTAAGTATTCATGTCCCCAAAAATATCATGCATTGTACACTGTACAGGTATGGGCAGTAATTGTTATATTTTTGTTTACATTTGTCAAACATTGACACAAAATGTATCTGTTTTTCCATTTATGGAATACATGAGAACCTACAGAAACAATGCTAATATAGTAGAAAAGACATCATGAGCACTCAATATTCGCCAATAGAACTTGAAAGTTATATTTAAAGTACCTTCTAATTAGCGCTTTTTATGGGCAATCTATTTTAAACAGTGTTCGTTTCCTTCCACATAGGAAACTCGTCTTTACCTGATCGACTCTAGCATTTGGCAATCCATCTAAATTAAATAAAGGGAAAAGTCCTTACTTCCTTTTTATCCCATCATTGCACAATTCAATTGTTGGTGCCGATAAAATAATTTGGACATTGTGTCAACTGCAATTAATAGAAGATTAATTGATTGCATTTTCATGTTTCTTGTTTACTTTGTTGCAGTTGAGTAATCTTTTCTCATGGAAGAAATCATGGACTACTTTTATTAGAATAATATTGCAGCAACTGAATATGTAAAATATAAGGAACAGGAAGCGGTATTCAGGCAACCAAATTCGACCAAATGCTGTATCGAAATATGTTGTATACATGTAGATATTTAAATTTTTAATTAATGTACATAGTACATAGTACAATCCACCCACGCATATATACACTTTATAAAGTTAATCACTTTATAACAGTCTTTTTACATCATTTGAAGAAGAATGCATGATTCATACACATACATCATCACATTAAAAGCTACATCTGAGCACTACAGTATTTAGATTTATTCATGGTATACTGAGTCTCTGATGACAGAATGTACCATTTCTTTTTTAATCCAGAATTTGTTCACATAAAGAATTAAAACATAAAATGTGTCAATGGCATTGGCAAGAGGCATTTTCCCCGATAGGAACAAATACTAGTCGTGTTGTTCTACATTAAATTATACAACACTTTGTTTGGGGATTAGGTCGAGCTTAAAGTAGAAAAAATAAATTTGTTTAAGCCCTTTGAGATTGAAAAATCACTGCACCAATAATGGTTCACCCTTTTTAAAGGCAATAAACAATATGAATTTAATTGTATTGCTTTTAAATTGTTTGCATATCAAATCTGTGATAGGATGTCAATATCAACTATATTATTTTAATGTTTTTAATATTTTCATTTATGTGTATACATACGTGATATGTTTGGTACCACTGCCCATAACCACACATATTTTGCAACGTCCATTTGACTTGAAATTTTTTACACAATACCCTGTGGACAAATCAGATAACAACAATATACATGGCATCAACCATTCATCACTTTTTGCACATGTCAACAAAGTTACTAGATCCCTATAATACAGCCGGTTTCTAGAATGCACTCTGACTTGTATGTTGAAATAGAAGGAGTTTGAATTTGTAATATTCATTATTCCAACATTTTAGCATTTCCACAATGTATCTACTATTCAGGGAAAATACTTTGCATATTAGCAATGAATATTAATAACTGTAAAGTAATAAATTACCGGCATTTTTATGTTGTCATTTTGTCAACAATAAAGATCTACATGTATGTTGTTCATTAATTCCTCTGAGTGCAGATTATAAATTACAGTGACAAATGGAATGCTCTTTTTCAAATGTGCATACAGAATTTGGGTAAGAAAAGTTTGTTTTGGGGCAATTTTTTTCTTATAAACTCGCATGGATTGGGTAAGTAAAAAAAAACACTATTCTTTTAGCCCCGAGGCCGAGGGAGAACAATTTCTGCTGCACCAAGTAGCAGTCTAAGGATGGTAAAACTATGGCATTCTCTACGAAGACATGCCCAAAGCATGACTTAAAGAACAGATGCTCCATGCAACTGCATTAAACATCTCTCTTTTAGTAATGCTGTGGGCATGCTAGTGTAGAGAATGCCAAAACTGCAAAACAAACAGTACAATACAGAAAAATAAAATAAAATATAAACGAATTTAGAGTATATAGTACATGTATGCTTTGATTGGATTAGTAGCAATTTTTACGGGAGAAATCAATACTCGGCACAATGCTTACATGTTTGGCACGTGCGTTCACCTAGAGCTGAGACAATAGTTCTATTCTATTGTATTGTATTGTATAGAATCTGATGCAATCAGGATGTTCCAATAAGGCCATGAAAAATAAATGGCTGGATTGGCGTAACCCGCCCGCCCCTAAAAATACCGGTGCTAATGCACGTCGACCCTAGAGGTTTTTTCTGAATTTTATTTTTTTTTTTAATATATTACAAAATTAATTAATTAATAAAAAATTGCAATAGAATTTGCAATTGCAATGTGTTATGTGTGTGTTTTTGTGTATTTGTGTGAAAAAAAATAAAATTAAACAAATTTTAACAAATAAAAATCCCTAATTTTTGGTTGCCCGTTCAAACAAATTTTTTTTTTTTGCCTAACATACATACATGTATGAACTAAGGCGAGATGAGATACATGTAAGTCTAATGAACAAAATACAAAATATTTCCTTAATTTTGTCAAATTACTATATTTGTTGTCAAGAAACAATCATTTACTGGCCAAAAAAATTATATTTCATCAAGACATCAGACAATTTTCTACATTTAAAAATGTCACACCCTGTAATCATCCAAACCACAATATGAGATGAATCATGAAGCATGACATGAGAGAATGTGCAATTTCCTTATTCTATCATAGTCAGTTTGAAAATCTAGTTGTCGTCCAACCGGCCACTAACAATTGTCCTCAAATTGAATTCCACTGGCCGGCATTCTCTACCAAAGCTTGTCTACAACTTGGCATGCACAATAAAAAGAATTGATGATCTCTGCAATTTGTAAAGAGCATCGGTTCTTTTGGTCATGCATGCCAAGTCATGGGCATGCTTTGGTAGATAATGCCCGCTGGACTTTGAATTATACTGGCCCAGGGCATTGCATGCATGTATGAATGGGTAACTGTATGAATTGAAGCACTGAATTAATTTATTGGGTTAAATTTTAAAAAGGATACAAGTAAGGTCGAGATCAAACGTTCCATCTCGTAGTCTCGTCTTGTTCTTGCTCACGATTGATTTTATTTTATTCCCAGCCATATTTCCTTCAGGCTTTGCCGCCGCGACAAGAGTCGCAACCAGCAACCTAGTTGTCAGTCGTTGACGTAGCGCTCTATCGTAATCGTGAGCACCCTTCAGTTTGACTTTCTCTGGTATAGGAACACCGTGCTCTGCACGAGCGCGCCATGCAAAGCTGGAACAAAATGCCTGTGTTCTCTCGACGTTTGGATAGATCTAAATGGAAACACCGCTATCGGACATAGACCATCTGCGTTCTTTCGTCATCTGACAAATTTGAGCGAGACATTCGTTACTCCATCGACTATTCCATTTACGATTTAGTTTAGTCAGTATTTCAAACGGTCATCTACAAAGAAATATGCAGTTACATGTAATCAATATTTCTGTCGTCAGTTGCATAATAACCAGAAATAGCACCAGACTCTGACCGCTCTGTTAGCAGCGACCACGTAGTAGTACTGTTAAAGTCCGAACTGGATGAATTTATAAACAATTTTCAGTCAACATCATCTTCTTGACAAGTCATGACATGATCATTTTCATTTTTATATGGAGGTTGACACAACATGATTCACAGACATCTCCTCATTCTCCCTTTTACATTAAAATGCAGCAATATATAATTTGATAAATAGCGTCAAATCCAATGTTAATGACAATGCTAAAGTTAAGTTAGAAGTAGAACTCCAGTTACATACGATATCTGCATGATGCCTATGCCTATGGAAGTGCATGCATTGCCATTGTGCACTTGTGATGAATGAATGCAACTTCAAGTTTCAACGACAACGTCGTTCGTGACAGTGTCGAATCCGCAGCGAGCGGCGACCTGAAAATGACAGATAAATCCAGCTTTCGATGAATTCACGGCACATCACATCGCGGTAGACTGTAGAATTCCATCCGTGTTGGGATAATTTTCAATTTCATAATAATCTGTTCCGCTGGAGATATTTTCACGAGAAAGGACGTCCACCAGATACAGTGCGTTTCATGTCAATCTTATAATAGGCAGTCCCATTAGTGCGTATTCGTGTACTGTAATAAGTACCATATCGATAACATGCATGGACTGTGAATATCTTCGAGCGCTTCAGCTTCGCGAATGTACACTCTGGACAGAACGGTGCATACTGCATGCATAACGTGAATAATGTATCCCGTATGCGTGCGTGTGTGTGTGTGTGTGTGTGTCACAGGTCATACCTTTTTTTTACACTGCAAAATACACTCTCTTCCTCTTGAAATGGTCATCGCTCAAAAGCTATACAACATGTATGTATTTCAAAGTTACTTCCTTGTTCTGTCGGTGGCGTATTGGAATTGGGAACTAATGGGGGTGGGGGGGGGGGGGGGGGGGGTAATTAGTTAATTAGGTCTACTTGATAAAGCAGTGGAAACAACATAGAATGTAGTTAGTAATTGAAGTAGTATTAATTTATATTGTGGTATAATTATGATATATGCTATATGGCGACGATGATGATGGTGATGATGGTGATGAGGATGATGATGATGATGGTGCCGGTGGTGGTGATATAAAGGGGTAGTACAGTTTTGGTAAGGCTGAGCTTTAGTAACCAAAACCTGTTGTACAATAACACTACAAACTAATAGTTATAACTCCACCATGCTCAAAAGGTATAGAAAATTACAAACGACTAATTAAAAAGCCTGTTATCATTTTTAAAAAGTGCAATTAAAACACAAGAGGGCGCTCTCTAAAAAAAGCATTTGTTTTAACAATTTTTCATACAAAATTATGCATGTGAATTTTTGTTGAAATATTAATGATTATAGAGAGATTATCAACAACTATTTAAAAACCTCTTTTGAAATTTTTTGAAAAAGTGTAGGCATTTTTACATTTTTTTTTTTAATCATCAAATAAATCTGGGACCCATGCAGATTTATTCCAATCGGATACATTTATTGATATTTCAGCCGTTTCTGAACCGATTCATTGAATAAAGTTTATTCTGCCATTAAATTTGTATGCTCTTTCAAATTTTACACTCAGTTTTTCATTACCTCACAAACAAATTATTTTGTGCAGCGCCCTCTATACCAAAACTGAACTACTCCTTTAAACTAATTATATGATAATAGTAATAACAATAAAGACAATAACAACATAAACAACAGCATGCAGCAATAATAGCCTATAAATAATAACTTCAGGCAATTTATGAAAGAGCCGCCTCAGCGTGCATGTCTCTCTCCCCCTTCCCTCCCGCTAAATTGACAAAGCTAACTTGGTTGGGGAAATACATCAACAAATATGCCCCCAAAATAAGAAACTTACTATAGCCCCTCCAACTAGCAACCAGAGCGGTATATAGACACTGAGTCGGTCCAACGCGCGCTTGACCCTAAATATAACCTGGACAAGTTTATCCTTCGCTGTAATTGATTTATTTTCGGCACAATGAGTATATAAACATAGAAGACAAGAAACTAAAAGTTACCAGCACAGAAATCTCGATACCAAAATATTAGATGACGTTTTTCGGAATCATGGGGGAACTCGCATCCCCATCCCCTTGCTGGCCGCATGCACGCTAACTTAAAAGGAAATAAAAAGACACAACTTTTGCAGCTTAAAATTAAAGCTGCATAAGCATGCTGTATATACTATTCATTACATTTCCTAAAAGGGATCTATTGTAGTGTAAATTTGTTGACAAGTGCAAAAAGTGATGAAAGGTTGAAAATGCGGAGTGATATTCGCTAACTCATTGCATTGACTTTGTACATGGTTGAAATTTCCAGTGGATAATTACAAATCCGAACACTAATTAATCGTAAATATGAAAAAACCAAAACCGGTTTCATGCTTCTAGGCCTATTGGTAATAATTATGAAAATAGCAAGGTGCGAGAGAACCAATAGAGATCAGTCTAATGGATGAAGACATTATATTAGTATTAGGACAATTAATATAGATCCCTTTAAACAGGTGCGTGCTGGGTAGAGAAGGGGAGGGGGCTTTGAGGGGTAAAGAAAGTAAGAAGATAGAAGGGGATTCCTAGGCCATAATATACACATTTACTATGTGAGTTGGGTGGGGGGGGGGGGGGGGAGGGGGGTAACTTGAACGCAGCAAAAGGCCCCGCGTAATTAGCTGAAGACACCTTATGGATGAAAGGAAACGTGGTCATTCTAAAGTTTTCACATGACTTACAACATGAACAAAATTGAGTCAGCATGTCATGCAGTGATTTTGGATAAATGACATACAATAGTTTAAAGGTGTCTTTTCTTTATTTGTCTGTTTTTTACTCATTCTAAGCATAGCCTAATAATAGATATACAGGGTGGCCCCAAAAACGGAACGGGGCACTTCCCAAAATATAGTAACAAAATGATTATGTACATCGGAAAGAGTGTCTTTTCCAATGAAAAACGATACCAAGAACAGTTATTTTGGTCGTGTAGTTTTTGTTTTAGGGCGCTGTGAGTGACACCAATGTCAGGTTCCCATTTTTGTATTTTCTTACCAAGTCAGTGCCTGATAAATCGGACTTACTGCCCGTCATAGTATCGAACAACTATGCCCATTCTCTCGGCAGTCGGCACACAGCTGAATGCACACTAACACTGGTTGTTCGATGCTATGACGGGCAGTAAGTGCGATTTATCAGACACTGACTTGGTAAAAATTGACAAAAATGGTGTGGCACAGCGCCCTAAAACAAAAACTACACGACCAAAATGACCGTTCTTGGTATCGTGTTTCATTGGAAAAGATACCCTACCCGATGGACATAATCATTTTGTTACTATATTTTGGGAAGTTTTGGAAACTGCTAACATGGCTGCAGAGCTATCTATCTGACAGGTCAATCAAAGTTGCAATATCAGGCCAAGCTTCAGAAGCTTCCTCCATCAATGCTTCTGTCCCCCAAGGGTCCATTCTTGGACCACTCCTGTTCTCCATCTATATTGACGACCTCGTAGATGACATCGTGTGCGAGAACGAGATTTACCTGTACGCTGATGACTCTACACTCTTACGCCCCAATCCACTCTCCAAAAGACAGCGACGCGGTAACAGCTAGTCTCAACAGAGACTTGGCCAAGATGGAAACATGGGCTCACACATGGAAGATCACATTCGAACCCTCGAAATATAAAACAATGCCAATTTCAAGGAAACGATCCCCTTCAGACTAAGCCTCTGAGGTTGCCAGCTGGAAGTGAAGCCTGAACTTGGAATCCTTGGTATTACATTCGATTGCAAGCTAACTTGGACAAAGCACATCTCGCCCATCACAACCCGAGCTGGGCAGATACTTGGTGCTCTAAGAAAAGTTTCCAACAAGTTAGACATCAAAGGCAGAGCTACAGTTTACAACGCACAAGTCCGAAGTGTAATGGAATACGCATCACTGTGCTGGATTAACGCCTCGCCATCTACCCTTGCCTTACTGGACAACAGTGGCGTAGACAGGTTCTTACACCTGGGGGGGGGGGGGGGGGGGGTGATTTGCCGTTCACCGTGGGGGGGGGGGGGGGGGTAGATGTGAAGATGGTCGTGACCAGGCGGGTCGAAAGCAGTTTTGGATTGGGGGGGGGGGGGGGGGGGGGTAAAACCTATGGGGGCTCAGGATTTTGTGTGTGTGTATATAGGGGCTCATGCCCAACCACACTCACAGTGCTGCCAACTTTGAGCCAGATGTGAGAGTGAGACATTGCAAGGATCGAAGCGACCAAGCCCGAGGGAGCGAAGTGACTGAGCGGGGGGAGGGTGTGGGAGGGCGTGTCCCCCCACACTAGAGAGATTTTGCATTTTGGACTTGAAATTGTGCATTCTGGTGCTTACCTAGATAGGAAATTCGGGCTTAACATTGACTGTATCTGGGAAAGCGTGTCATGATTTGATCGACCAGAAATTGTAAACATATTTTCACGAAGAAAACAAATAATTGGCACATATGCACCACAACACAAATATTGTATTTATATTTAGCATCATACACAGTTCCAACATCACCATATGCCACATTATGTATGATCCAACAACTTAGCCTATTGCCAAGAATGAGTCCCGAGGGGCGAAGCTACCGAGCTACCGCATGCCAGGACCCATTCGCTAGACAGAAGCTTCATCCACTCAGCTGTCCGAGTTTGGAACAGCCTCACTGCCAAAGTTGTTGGCAACATCTCTGACACTGGTCTCCAAGCTTTCAAAGGGCGCGTACATGCTCTCCTCCTATCCAAAATTTGATTGTTAAATGAATTTATGTTATTCCTATTTTATGTTTTGATATTTTATTTTATTTTGAGCTGCAGCGAACCACTTGATTTGCCTTCCGGAGCTTCACCAAAGCTCTGGTGGGCTATTGTTCGCAATTGCATATTATATACAAAAAACAAACAAAAAAAGTGCCCAGTTCCGTTGTTTTTTTGGCCACCCTGTATAGTGTATGTTTTATGTATGACTGCACGTTATACTAGATGATGACTGTATTCGATGTGTCAAGTTGTGACTGAACTGAAATAAAGTAGAAAGCCAAAGGAGCACATTCCGATGTAATTATGAATTAAATATTATTAATTTTACTCATGTTAGAAGATCAAGAACTATATAGTGTCATGATGAAAACAAAAGTTACGCACTGTTGTCTATTGGCAAACATCCTTTGTCATTAGAATATAATAAAGGGCAGGCCTCCCCCGCGCCACACCTTAATACAGTACATAAACGTACGAAGCGGGGGTGGGGATATTGCAGCCCCCTTACAGTTCTGAACGGCTCACGGGGGCTCACGATTTGTTTTTGTGTAGGGGCTCATGCCCAACCACACTCACAGGGCTGCCAGAGGTGAGAGTGAGACATTGTGAGGGAGGGAAGTGACTGAGCGGGGGGGGGGGGGGGGGGGGGGAGGGTGTCCCCCTCCCAAGGTAGGGAGCTTTTGCATTTTTTGGATTTGAAATTGTGCAATCTGGTGCATACCTAGATAGGAAATTCGGGATTAAGATTAATTGTATCTGGGAAAGCGTGTTATGATTTGATCGACCAGATATTTTAAATATATTTTTCACGAAGAAAACAAATAATCGACACACGAATTTATGCCACATTATGTATGATCCAACAACATAGCCTACAGCCAAGAATGAGTCCCGAGGGAGCGAAGCGACCGAGGGCTGCGGCTGAGCCAGAGGGGGAGGGTTTGGGAGGGGGTATCCCCCTCCCACGGGGAAGATTTTGCATCTATATACTTGAAATGGTGCAATCTGGTGCATACATAGAGAGGAAATTCGGGCGTATAAATTAAAATTAACTGTATCTGGGAAAGCGTGTTATGCTTTGATCGACCAGAAATGTTAAATATAGCCTATTTTTCATGAAGAAAACTAATAATTGACACACTAATAAATATGCCACATTATGTATGATCCAACACCACAGCCTACAGCCAAGAATGAGTCCCGAGGTAGCGAAGCGACCGAGGGCTGGGGCAGAGCCAGAGGGGGCGGGTTTTTATGGCTCAGGGGGGGGGGGGGCAAAGCTTTTTAATTTCGCTGTTTAGAAATTGTAAGATTATTAAGTGCACATTGCAAGCTTCATGTTATGAGCTGGGCTTTGTCCAATATGAACTTTAGCCTGATAGATACATATATTGCAAGCATTCTGATGGAACCCTGAATAGCATCAGTCATGGGGTACCCACATTGGGAAGCTTATTGGGGTCCAGGGGGCGGAGCCCCCGGAAGCTTTGGGATTTGTTATATCCAGATATAAAGATGTTGTCTATATGTAAATATAGAGTTAACTATTCTTTAGTTAATTGGCTTTTGAATTAGCTGTTTAGAGATTGGAAGATTATTAAGTGCACATTGCAAGCACCCTGTTATGATGAGGGCACTGTCCAAGTATGGATGAATTTTAGCCTAATAGATAAATACTGTCGATTGCAATCATCCTGATGGAACCCTGAATAGAATAAGTCAAGGGATACCCACATTGGAAAGCCTGTTGGGGGTCCAGGGGGCGAAGCCCCCTTAAGCTTTGGGATTTGTAATATCCAGAAGTACAATTAACTATTGAATAGTTAGCTCAATTTTAGTGAGCGAAGCACAAACGCACAGTGGTCCAGGATCGCCTGAAAGTTTGCCAAGAGAGAAGTCCTGAATAAAACTATTTAATGTGTACATGGCTGGTACTGGGTCAAATAACCTTAATGGGGTTTCCAGGGGCGCAGCCCAGGAAGATTTTGGATTTGGGCAGTTTAGCATTATCAAAAAGTGGTTTAAAGAAGACTATAGTAACAACTTCCATTCATGAGAGGGGGCAATGCTCCTTAATTTTAATGTTATTATATATCTTTGAACCCCAAATATTGGGGGGGGGGGGGGTGATAATACAGGCCATCCCCCACCTGAAATATTGGGGGGGGGGGGGGGATATATCCCCACCCATCGACGCCCCTGCCCAAAATTAGGGACCCGTATATCATATCCAATTAATGAAAGGGAGTATATAGGTCAACATTTTCACCCGTAATCTCCGCGGATGTGCATTACTTTTACCGTTAGTATGTTTGTTTAATCATTATGCTATTTTGTATTGTCATAATATTTTGTCTTGCTTATGTTGTAGAATAGTCACAAAATTATCATATTATGACTAGTATGTTTTATGATAGCCTACTGAGTGAAATCATAGCGATATAAAACAATACCCCTTTACACACCTTTACCAAAAGTATGTTCGATGTTTTAACGGTGTTATTTCAATTCCTCAAATATTTGTCTAGCTACTTTTATATTTGTATATGGTGTAGAATAAGCACAGAATCATAGAAATATTTTTTGTTTATAAAAGTGAAATTATAAATATCTGTATTTTACAAAAAGTCTGATCGATGTTTTACTAATAGTTGTTCTCTTTCTCAAATAAATGTATATGTCTTACTACTTTTATAACTAGGCTTATAGAATAATCACAACATTATTTTGTATGATTATAGTGAAAGTATAATCTGCTGTTTGAAACGATTTCAAAAGTCTGTTGGAAGTTTTGCTCCTAACCATCTATTGAACGTAGAGGGAGTTTTTAAGAGTTTTCTTTTGGTGGGGGTGTGCCTCAGCCAAATTCGAAACAGGGGTCTAAGGAGAGGGGTTGTCTCAAAACGGGGGTCTATAGGAGCGGGGTGTGCCTCAAAACGGGGGTCTTGGGAGCGGGAGTGTGCCTCAAAACGGGGGTCTTAGGAGCGGGGTGTGCCTCAAAACGGGGGTCTAAGGAGCGGGGTCGTCTCAAAACGGGGGTCTATAGGAGCGAGGGTGTGCCTCAAAACGGGGGTCTAAGGAGCGGGGTTGTCTCAAAACGGGGGTCTTAGGAGCGGGGGTGTGCCTCAAAACGGGGGTCTAAGGAGCGGGGTCGTCTCAAAACGGGGGTCTATAGGAGCGGGGTGTGCCTCAAAACGGGGGTCTAAGGAGCGGGGTCGTCTCAAAACGGGGGTCTTAGGAGCGAGGGTGTGCCTCAAAACGGGGGTGTTAGGAGCTAGGAGCGGGGTTGTGCATGAGCCAACTTAAAAACGGGGGTCTAAGGAGCGGGGGTATGGGCGGCGATCTGCCTTTCTTTTTTTTTTATAAATGGGACCCTTAGAAGCGGCGGTTGATGAAAATGATACCCTGAGGAGCGGTATGCTCGGCTCTGAAAAAGGGGGTCATTGGAGCGGCACATACCTGTATTGCCAATATACACGAGTATCTCCCCCCCCCTCCCCCCCCCCCCCCCCCCCCCGGTGGCTTGCAACTAATGGTAATAACATTGAGGGTGGTTGCCCCCCAAAAATATTTAATAATGGCCCAAACAAAAAAATGATTAAAATTATATATGCGCTATGTACAGTAGAACCTCCTTATAACAAACTCTGTAATAATGACGTACCTGATATAGCAAGGCTATTTCACAGGTCCATGTTCTATGTAAGCCCTGATATACGTTATATCTGATATAACAAGGTAAATTCAATGAGCTAGGTGTCGTTAAAACAAGGTTTCACTGTAGCAGGAGAGGTGGTGGGGGTGGGGTGGGGGTGGGGTGGGGGGAAGGAAGTGAGGGGTCAATAAGCTGAACAGAGTATACTGGGGTTTTGCCCCCCCCCCCCCCCCCCCCTTCCCCACCCACCCCCTCTACAGCTAATTGCACCACTTATAAAATGTGTCAAGGTAACTACATTTTAACCCATTCAGGACTGATTGATTTTGCTACAACATATATTCTCCATAGACCCATGCCCAAGTATTTTTGGGAACAGTCCTGATCGCCTGGGTTAAATGTATTCATACAGCATGCCTACATGTCAACCATACATAAACCATACATCACACACACATGCACAGACAGACAAATGCACACGTACACACACAAACAACATTTTGTCATACAATGCACATGTAAATTATTTATATGTATTATACATGTTAGGTAAAAGAATTTTAGGTAAAAAGAACAATTACTGGTCTTGGGGTGTTTCACAAAGATCCCAAGTTGAATTTACATGTTTGATGGAAAGCCGTGAAGTTTCTTTGAAAAATTGTTGATTCAAAAGAAAATTCTTTCGAAAACGCATTAATTTTGATAACAATCAGTTATATTTGTAATTATAAACAATCCTTGAAATTATTCATGTACATTTTTGTTGAAAGTTTCAAATACATTTTTGCTTTTGAGTATGTTTTATTCCAAGGCTACAAATAGCTTGCCATAATCGTTAGGTCCAATTATAAGAGAAGTTCAACTTAGAATCGTAGTGTAACACCCCTTTGGTCTATTTGTTTGTTTATAGAACTGATTACAAATGTACAAGTAATACATGTAATGTACATGTTGGAGTACATGATTCATAACAATCATACTTGTCTTGCTAAAGTTTTTTTTTTTTTTTGTTTTGTTTTTTTCAAATACAGTGGAACCTCATTATAAAGAGCTCTGATACAGCATACCTCTATTACAATGTAATTTTGCTGGGCCCAGCCCTTTTATATTCTTTTTTTTAAAGATCAGAATATAACAAGATACCTGTTATAACAAGGTATCTTTCATGGTCCCAAGGATCTCGTTATAAAGAGGTTCCACTGTTCATGTACTATCACTTTGACTTTCAACATTGGTTTCATTAACACATTAAATTTATGTACTAAGTTGACAGGAGAAAATAAATACATTTTACACAACCAGTTAAATGATAAAGAATTAATAAGTGCAGTACACATTTATTTAATCACTGGAAATCTGATTTTGAGCAATATAAACAACTCACTGTACTTGCTCTTTAGACATTAGAACACTGATTTGTATAAATCCATAAAAACAATGAAAACAGATGTTTAAGTAAGGTTTCACCGATTTAAATCAATACAAATTTGTTCAGATTTTTAAAACAAAAATGTCAGGA
This sequence comes from Echinarachnius parma, assembly GCA_037951105.1. Taxonomy (NCBI): domain Eukaryota; kingdom Metazoa; phylum Echinodermata; class Echinoidea; order Clypeasteroida; family Echinarachniidae; genus Echinarachnius; species Echinarachnius parma. The sequence goes on along the minus strand of JBAMJV010001094.1, from coordinate 139,475 downwards.
TAAAACATGATTTTATTGGTTCTTCTTTTACAAAGAAAATAAACATGCAAGTTTACCCTTTTCAGTTTGGGTGGTTTATATGAGAGAAAACAATGATTCAATTTTGTATCAGTTGCTGATGGATCAAACACTTGCTTCTATTTATACATGGCTTCCAGTGCCATAGTGCTGAAGGTGCACGTGCCCCCTTATACATGAAATAATAACAATAAAAAACAGGGGGAAATTCTTTACAAAATTAAAACAATGTGCCCCCTATCAGCTTACCCACTGCAGGGTCCTTCAATAGGCATACATGTTCATTTAAAAGAATATAGACAATGGTATCACTTTACACTTTACAAATATAAGAAGAGCATTAAATTAAGGGCCTGAGCAGTTCTTAGCAGTCCTTTTCTACACAAAAATCAGAAAATAAAAGATTATATTTTTTTGGTGGTAATTTCACAGCTGAAATACCAATTATTTGCTTGATTACAATATACATGCATGTCAATTCTAATCCTAAATTAATTACATTTGCTTAGTATTTACAAGCAAATAATAGAAAACGCATCTTCAGTTATAGGCATGATTACAATTTTCCAAAGTAAAAGAAACAAAGTACATGGACTTCTCTAAAACCAAATACTATTAAAAAAAACACAAGAAACATGTCAAATTAAAACAAAAGTCAATTTATGCACTAAAACAGGCTACTGTATTTCATGATTTTTTTTCCCCCTGCAAGTATTAGCTTTCCAATACATATATATATAAATAAAAAGTCGTACTTGTATCAGTTGAACATTTATTAAGGCAAACATATATTCTGAAATTTCAAATCACTTTTCTTTGATTTTTGTATCGTTTGCCAAAGTAAAAACTTCCTAGAGAGTCCGTAAATCAGATACACGGTGCCACTGGCTCAGTGTTATGTAGAGCCATATGCGTACCCAGGGGGGTATTTGGGGGGTTCAAACACCCCACCCCCCCCTTGGACGAAGAAATGACCGTTTTGAGGTGTTCAAACACCCCCCCCCCTTAAGTTTTTGTCGGTCTCTGGAACTTTTTTATCCGTCATAACCAATGGCCTCAGCCACAAAACATTTTGGCAATGGACCCCCCCCCCCCCCCAATACCTAGATACCTGTCAAAAGTGGACCTGAGACAGACAAAAACTAAAGGGGGTGTTTTTTTCGTTCAAGGGGCGGGGGGTGCCTCGAAAATTTTGGGCGACGGAGTAACACCCCCCTTGAAAAAAACCTGGGTACGCTAATGTGTAGAGTGCACAAACTAGTCTAGTTTTGAGTATATGGACGGCCCTCTACACCCCTACACATGAGGATCATTAAAGCCCTCTGCAGACAGAGCCGACTCGACTGGTTTTCATTTGGATCGGCTCCGTTTTCAGTGCCTCGCGACACACATTTTGCCAGTCGAGAGACAGTCCGATGCCAGTTGGAGCCAATTCAACACGATGAAACGGATCCAACCGACCGGGCCCGCCTCTAGCGTGATTGAAACCCGTCGGATCGGGTCGATTTGGCTCTGTCTGCAGAGGGCTTAATATACAAGTTTGACTCAACCTTTCTAATGTTAAGTTTGATATTAACTGTACGTAAAAACAAAATCTCAAGAATTAAAATAACTAAGATTCTGTGGCTTGTGCAGACTAGTTTCCATTAAAAAAAAATTAAAGCTGATCGGCATAATTGCCATCACGCTTGTAATGACTCTTAGTACACTGATGAGAATTGGGGCCAAAGAGAACAGGACATTAATGTCTAAAGAATTCAAATCACTTGGCTACAATACTTATTAGAGATTATAAAAGCAGGATTTCCCCTGACCCACTTGTAATTGTAGGAGGCTGAAATTGGACATGTATAATGATACATACATGTATCTCTATATTATGTCACATGCTAATTTGCATCTCTAGGCACCTCACAGTTTCAATTTGACAGGTTCAAAGGTGGAGCCAGTTGAATGCAGAGCAGTCATCAGGTTCCTGGCCTTACACCATGGGAGACGTACAATGGGATGAACAGGACTTATGGGGAGGATGCCACATCGTATGACGTAGTCAAACACTGGCATTGTCAGTTCAAGTGTGGTCAGACATCGGTGGAAACGGGTCCCCTTCCTGGGTGACTTCAGTCCGCAACAGGAAGTGGAGGCCACCATTGTGGCGTAATTGCTCTGTATTCAACTAGCTCCATTATCACACCTTGCTCCACCTAAGAACCTGTCCAAGAGAAACTGTGAGGAGTTCAGGGGGTGTATTCTGAAAACGATTTTAAGCTAAGATTTATTGTATCTACGTCACTAAAATTTTTGTAGCCAAATTTGTATTCTGAAACTGTACTAAATGAATAGATTTGATAAACAAATATTTTAGTGACGTAGATGCAATAAGTGTTAACTTAAAATCGTTTTCAGAATACACCCCCAGAGATGCATATTAACATGTGACTTATAGAGATATATATTTCAGCCTAATATACATACAGGAAGTGGGGCAGGGGAAATGTTTAATGAACAACCCTCGTACACATTTCAGACATCTTCTCACCTTTGTTAACACAAAAATAAAAGACTATCAATATTTGAATTAATTTACTTCTTCTGAGTTTTGACACTTTGGGGACATGAAAATCGAAGGCTAAAAGATGGAAAACTAATCGCTATCAAACTTAATGGAGTTAACGGTAGTTGAAATCTGCCCACCGCGGTAGCTCCCGCGCTTCTTCTTGGTCTTTTCGTGACGGAACGCCTTCCCCTTCACGACGAGGAGATCCCTGCTGGCACGCTCGCCCCAATCACCATGCGCTCCTCTCTGTGAAATAAAGAGAAAAAGATGGGCATTTTAATTAAAACTTTTATAGGGAGATCAAATGAAAAAAACTGTTGAAAAGTGCCTTTTCAATGCACAATGTAAATTCAAAATAAGTTTTGCATAACCTTTCTTATACAAAAAATGTTGGTCGTTTAGTAAGATAGTAGATGGATTATCTTGTTTTACCATTCCCATAAACATATTTACTACAGGCTACAAGGCACAATAGAGTTGCAAAATAAGCAAAGTTTGCACTCGCAAAATTTTCGCTCTTACAGGACTTAAAGGGACAGATCCACTTTTACAAAACGTCTAAACAGCTTTCAGTTGACGGATAGGGATCAATGTAACACGCAAAAAAAAAATCAGAGCGAACAGCCTTCTAATTTGGATTCTACGAATGAAAAACGAATGCGTCCCTCCATTTAAACTATATATCGGTCAATAAAGGAGTTCAACTGATTTAGCATAATATTACAACAATATAGTACTAATTCTCGTAAAGGTATTGTGAAGCCGACATTTGTTAACGTATGTCATGGAAAAAGATCTCAAAAAGAAAGAATATATAATTACATGTAGTCAGTTTAAGCGAAGTTTGGGTATTTTGCTTGGTAAACGCTCACACATTAGTACTTATGCGCGGCTCACGTAGCTAGCGGGGGTCACGTAGGGGTCATGCATACCGATCTGGCGCTCCGTGAAATCTATGTACGAACTTACTCACCGGCCAAAAATACGTATGTACATAATTAACCGACGTCCCTCAGTTTATTCAGTTTTAGGTCTATAACTCCACGAAAAAGAGATTTCAAGCCCTAATTTTTTCAGGCATGCTATTAAATGACATTTCCTTTCATATAAGACAATAACCTCGCAACTTTTGAATTTTGGCTTGCAAAAGTGGATCTCTCCCTTTAAAGGGCTGGTTAAGTTCTGTCAATTTGGGTGTTGAATTACTTTGATTTTTAATTACACCAACCTTGGCAAGATGTTTGACATCTATTTAATAACAAATAAGCCTGAAATGTTCTTTGTGTGGTGGTTACCTTTAACCCCACAATTGTTATGAAGACTACCTTTGCACAGGAAAAGTTGTATTGAAGTCTCGAATCCCTTTTAAGTTCTGTAAAAGTTAGGGGGATTAATTACTTTGTTTTTTCATTGCACCACCATTTGCAAGATTTTGGACATTTAATATCAAATAACGGTACTAGCAAACAAATAAGCCTGTGCTGTTCTTTGCTTGGTGATCCCCTTTAACCCCACGGAAGTGCTGCTAGATTGTTATGAAAACTACATTTGATGATAAATAATAATTCATTATTTTATAGCGCATTTCCAATTACTAACTGCACTGTACTGTACATTGTACAACCTCTCCAATCATGCCAATCTACAAGGAAAAATAAATATGTTGTTAAATGATCTCTCTTTAAAAATGTCTACTGTGGGGGACAACCTCAATTTTACTGGCAAACTATTCCACACAGTGGGGCCAGCAAAAAAGAAAACTACGTTCCCTGCCCTTTAGATTTGTTCTTAGAAACATTGACATTGATGTTTCTACTCTAGAACAAAGATTATACCTTTGCACTGAAGGAGTTGTCTTGGAGTCTCGGGTCCACCTCATGCTCCTCATCTTTCACTCTTCTGAATGGAGTGTTGGCCTGCTTCCCCTTCTGTTAAAAAACAAACACAACAAATAAATCAATTACATTAAATTCAGTTATTTACATGTAAGTTTATTTGGCAAATAAAAAAGAAAAAACAGAAATAAACCAATCAATGAAAATGTAATAAATTATCTTTCACTTTGCACTCTTCTGAATGGAGTGTTGGCCTGCTTCCCTTTCTGTACAACAAAAAACGAAATGCAAAATCAAAAAGTTACATGAATTATGAACCATAGTTGGAAAGACAATTGTAACTGGCTCGGACAAAACTAGGCACTTGTGAGCAAAGATAACAATTGAGATTATTATACCAATTGAAATAGCTCATCATCAACTTGTATTTGATACCTTGTAGATATATTATGAAAAAGCGATGATATTTTGTATAGTTTGGTATAGCCACTTGCATTTTTGTTGACACGTGAAAATAAATACATACTTTTCACTTTGAAAGCCAATTTCTGAAAGACATGAATGTGAAGGTTAGCCTTATACCACACTTATAATGAAATGGTCATACTAGGATATGCACACAATTTCCTTGGACGTAAAGAGTACATAGAAAGTGCATGCATGGGTGGCAAGTCTCTGAACCTTGCAACCCATGCATTGTATAAGGAGACTGACTATGCACAGCCAGCTCCATACAGCGGCTAGGTAATGTCTGTATGAGTGCCTTAATTAAATACAAACCTTTTGTTTTTTCTGCTGTTCTACTCCGTCTACACCATTCTCCTTTGGCTCTGCCTTTGGACTATCAACCGATTTGCTTGAGGGTGTTTGTTTGTCATCGGTCTTGGCTGGTTCCTCATCACTGCTCGACTCTTCAGAACTGGAATCTCCACCCTTGCCATTAACAACCGCTGCTTTCATCGTCTTCTTCTCTGGCGTCTTTGCAGGTGTTTTCACGGATGGGGTTTTCTTTTCGTCATCTGAACTCTCATCACTACTCGAGCTTTCTTCAGAACTGGATTCCTTTTTGGCACTTTTCGCCGGTGTTGCCTTTTTCGTTTGAACTGGGGTTTTGGCAGGCGTCTTCTTTTGCGGAGCTTTTGTATCCTCATCTGAACTGTCAGAGCTTTCTTCTGAACTCGATTCTTTTTTGGCGCTTTTCGCTGGGGTTACCTTTTTCGTTTGAACTGGGGTTTTGGCAGGCGTCTTCTTTGGTGGAGCTTTTGTATCCTCATCTGAACTGTCAGAGCTTTCTTCAGAACTTGATTCTTTTTTGGCGCTTTTCGCCGGTGTTGCCTTTTTTGTTTGGACTGGGGTTTTGGCAGGCGTCTTCTTTTGCGGAGCTTTTGTATCCTCATCTGAACTGGAGCTTTCTTCAGAACTGGATTCTTTTTTGGCGCTTTTTGCTGGTGTTACCTTTTTTGTTTGGACTGGGGTTTTGGCAGGCGTCTTCTTTTGCGGAGCTTTTGTATCCTCATCTGAACTGGAGCTTTCTTCAGAACTGGATTCTTTTTTGGCGCTTTTTGCTGGTGTTGCCTTTTTTGTTTGGACTGGGGTTTTGGCAGGCGTCTTCTTTTGCGGAGCTTTTGTTTCCTCATCTGAACTGGAGCTTTCTTCAGAACTGGATTCTTTTTTTGCGCTTTTTGCTGGTGTTGCCTTTTTTGTTTGGACTGGGGTTTTGGCAGGCGTCTTCTTTTGCGGAGCTTTTGTATCCTCATCTGAACTGTCATCAGAACTTGATTCCTTTTTGCTACTTTTCGCAGGTGTCACCTTTTTCACCTGAACTGGAGTTTTTGCTGGGGTTTTCTTTTGTGACTTTTCATCTTCTTCATCAGAACTGCTCTCCTCAGAGCTTGAGTCTTTTTTGTTGCTTTTGGCAGGAGTTACCTTTTTCGTTTGAACCGGTGTTTTCGCTGGTGTTTTCTTTTTTGTGTCTTCCTCTTCTTCCGTGCTCGAACTTTCGTCGGAACTCGAATCGTCTTTTTTGGTTTGAGGTGTTGTCTTTTTCACTTGAACAGGGGTCTTTGCTGGTGTTTTCTTTGTAGCAGTTTTTTCTTCTTCATCTGAACTTTCTTCACTGCTTGAGCTTTCTTCTTTAGGCGTTTTAGTAAGCACTGTCTTTTTCACTTGAACAGGAGTCTTTGCAGGAGTTTTCTTTTGTGTTGTCTCTTCTTCCTCTTCACTTGAACTTTCATCAGAACTGGAATCATCTTTTTTGCTTTTAGGTGTTGCCTTTTTCTTTAGAACTTTTGTTACCGGGGTTTTCTTTGGAGCAGCCTCTTCTTCATCTGAACTTTCTTCGCTACTTGAGCTTTCCTCTTTCTTGCTTTTGGCAGGAGTCGTCTTTTTCACTTGAACTGGCGTCTTTTTCATCTGAACAGGGGTTTTTCCTGGTGTTTTCTTTGTTGCAGTTTCTTCTTCATCTGAACTTTCTTCGCTGCTTGAGATATCTTTTTTTACGCTTTTTGCAGGCGTTGTTTTCACTTGAACTGGAGTTTTGGCCGGCGTCTTCTTTTGCGAGGCTTTTGCTTCTTCATCTGAACTATCATCAGAGCTTTCTTCAGAACTTGACTCTGCTTTTTTGCCTTGTGGCGTCGCCTTTTTCACTGGAACTGCAGACTTGGCAGGAGTTTTCTTCTGTGCAGTCTCCTCTTCACTCGAACTGTCCTCTGAACTGGAATCATCTTTTTTGCTCTGAGGTGCTGCTTTCTTTGCTTGTACTGGGGTCTTTGCTGGTGTTTTTCCTTTTGCTTTTGTCCCCTCATCGTCAGAACTGTCACTACTCGATGATTCAGAGCTGGATTCCTTCTTTGTTTTCTTCGCGGCAGGTTTCTTTTTCGCGGCCTTAACGACTGGTTTTACGGGGGATTTCACCTTTGATGCCTCTTCTTCGCTACTGGAATCATCTGAGCTGGATTCTTGTTTCCTCTTTTTAGCTGGTTGTTTTGGTTGTTTCCCAGGCACTTCCTTAGCCTGTCCCTTGTTAGTCTTTGCCGCTGGTTTGCTACTCTCTTCGTCTGAACTAGATTCATCGCTGGAGCTTTCCTCCCCACCTTTGCGCAGTTTCTTTGCAGGAGCCGATTCATCAGAGGCAGCCTGGCTGTTTGCTCTCTTCCGTTTGTCATTGCCCGACTTTTCTGTTGTCTTCCAAGCCTTAAAGAAATCGACGAGTGAAGGCTGTTCTTCATCGGGTAGATTCTGAAAAAGACAAACAAATTACAAATTGTAACGATTTTCTTAGTTCAAAGAGCAATCCATCGGTATCGTGAAGAGTCAGGTTTTAAAAAAAAAGTTCCACTTGCAGTTTTATGGAGATGCCAGGCCATGGCATTGGCATTGGCATGTTGTGTTCACAAAGTGTTCAAATTGTGAGTCCATATTCACGTTCAAACTTGACAGTTTGGTAGGCTTTCAAAATCAGCCTTTTATTTTCCAAATATAAATATTCTGTACTGGAGTGGTGTTAAATTAGGGAGTTCGGTGACTTTTGGATTTGTTGAAGGAACCTCAACAAACTTAATATCATTGGAAAGCTTGTAAAGTGAGAAAAATAATGGTGCTTAAATCAACTTATTAGCTTCAATATTAGTGGAGATATTCCAATTTTAGAGGTAGAAGGTACAAAGTTTGGTTCTGCCAGTTTCAGGCGATGGACGGTAACTATGCTCTGCGCGTGCCCCAGCGCTATAAATAGAAAACGCATGCCTCAACATGGCTAAAAATATCAAAATCAGTACGTGGGCAATTTGTTTACATTGGATGATCGCAGCTTAGCGCTATTACTACTCCCATAGTAATGTATTTCAATGTGTAGAGAAATCAACACACTTTCATAAAATACTACTTTTCCATACCTTTTTCAGATTCCTTCCTCCAGTTTTAAACGATTTTTCGTCGAATTTTTGTGCCGAAAATCGATGCAAAAATGTCAGCAAAACAATCCTTCAAAAAAAAAACAATTTGCAAGGTGAAAATTCCAAAGAATTTCGGCGAATTTGGTGTCATTCGAAAGATCAGATTCTGCTCTACATGACAATGGCCTCAAATTCAACGTAGAGGGAGTTTACGAACCCCTACTCTGGCATGGAAGTTGGGAAAATTTATGCACTGTGGTAGCAAAATGAAGTTTTCAAGTGCAGTCGCTACTGCGACTACCGCAAAGTCTCCTAACTCACTGCGCATTCAGATTGTTTTTTCGGGTGTTAAAACATCGATTTAGGAACAACTAATGGATGTCTGAAGACACATGGAATGTCATTGATGAGAGGAAGCTGTTAAAGAAGAAATTCTTGAGCTCTAAGTCTCCCAGGCTGAAGGAAAGGTTCAATACCCAGTACAGAGAGAAAGATAAGGAAGTGAAGAAAGCAGCAAGGAGAGACAAGCGACGGTTCACAGAGCAACTTGCTGAAGAAGCTGAGACAGCTGCCCAACGAAATGACATGAAGACAGTCTATAGGATTACAAGGAAACTACGGGGAGATCCAAATGCAAACCAGGATGTACCAGTAAAAGCTGCAAATGGATCATCAATCACAGAAGAGCATGTAAAGTTGGGAAGATGGAGGGAACACTTTCAAGAAGTACTAAATCGACCAGAGCCACAGGTACTCTCCCACATTCCAGAAGCAGATGAGGATCTAGAAATCAACATGGGCAACATCACGGTTGGGGAAATTAAAGAAGCCATCCGAAAACTGAAGTCTGGAAAGGCACCAGGAGAAGATGGAGTGTGTCCTGAGATGTTAAAGGCTGAAGAACAAGAAACACCTGACCTTTTGAAACACATCATGCAGGACATATGGGACAAAGAAACCATACCAGATGAATGGAAAACTGGTGTCATCGTGAAGCTGCCAAAGAAGGGAAACCTTGGGGACTGCAATAACTGGAGAGGCATTACCTTGTTATCCCTCACCAGCAAGATATTCAGCCGCATTATCTTACAACGCATCACAACAGCCGTGGATACCATACTGAGAGAAGAACAAGCCGGTTTCAGGAAAGGACGATCGTGCACAGATCATATTTTTGTGCTAAGACAGATCCTTGAACAATCACAAGAATGGAACAGCTCACTCTATGTGGTGTTCGTAGATTTTGAGAAAGCGTTTGACAGTCTTCATCGTTCTTCATTATGGAAGATACTCAGACATTATGGTATCCCACAAAAGCTAGTTAACATTATTCAATCACTGTATGATGAATTTGAATGCCGAGTTATTCATAACAATCAACTGACGGAACCATTCATGGTAAACACCGGAGTTAAACAGGGATGTATCTTATCACCATTACTGTTCTCGTTGGCGATTGACTGGTTGATGAGAGGTGTCACTCAGGGGAGAAGACAGGGCATCCAGTGGACACTCACTACAGTTTTAGAGGACCTGGACTATGCAGATGATCTGGGACTTCTATCAAGCAGGTATCAAGACGCACAGCAGAAGACAGAGAGTTTATCTAGGGTAGCCAGCACCATTGGCCTTAAAATCAACGCAAAGAAAACACAGGCTTTGAGGAAAAACACAACGAACAATAATCCTATCATGGTAAATGGAAACCCATTAGAAGATGTACAAGAGTTCACATACTTGGGTAGCAAGGTAACATCAGATGGCGACTGCATCCAAGAAATAAACGCAAGGATTAGTAAGGCGAACCAAGCTTTTGCCATGCTCAGAACCATTTGGAGAAGCACTGGCCTAAATATCAAGACAAAGATTAAGATCTTCAGGAGCAATGTCCTAAGTGTTCTTCTCTATGGATCAGAATGCTGGAAAACCACCGTCGCCATTAAACACAAGCTAGACGTGTTCCAAAACAAATGCCTCCGACGCATCATGAAGATATTCTGGCCCAACATCATCTCAAATGAAGACCTTCACATCCAAACTGGAATGATGCCCATGGAACAGACCCTTGAGAAGCGCAGATGGAGATGGCTTGGACATGTCTGCAGAATGTCGCCCAACTCCATTACAAGGACTGCGATGCGTTGGACACCACAGGGCAAACGAAAGCGAGGCCGACCAAAAGAAACATGGAGACGCACCATTCAAAAAGACTTGAAAAGCAGAGGACTCTCCTTCAACACAGCCCCCCATGTAGCAGCAGATAGAGCCAGATGGAGATCCCTCCTGTCGCCTCAAGCGCCTGATGGCACAGACGAGGATTGAGTGAGTGAGTGAAATGCTATATCCAGATCAAGGAAGGATTAAGCTTCAAGAGGCACATAGCCAGCGAGCGGTACCTTTCGCGAACGGTAATGTATGCATGACGTCATTGATCGCGTGCGCACGCATCTCATTACGAGACTTGGCTGGCTTCTGGGCCGATTATGCATGCCATGAAAATGTGGTATCGGAGCGGTATCGGTCTGGACATAGCACAGGGTTTACCCTTTTCGCTGCATTCTCTTCCCACAATTCATTTTGATGCTTACGTCATTGGCTTTCTGAACGCCCATTCTACACGTTGATACCAAATTCGATACGCGACTCTTTGGACAAAATCTTGTGAAAGAAGGTCTTTTTCACCTGCTGTTTTTCGCCAAAATGGATTTTGAGCTATTCGGGATGCCGTTTATAAGGTAAGTTTTCGATATTTTGAAAATTTTGTATGTGAATGATGATAATTTATCTGAATTCTACATACTTTTATCGATCGTTTCATACCTTTTTTCTTGTGTGCGAGTGTTGATAAAGTTGTTGACATGGACATTATGCATGGTTTTGCAGTCCCGATATACAGTAGCTATCGTCGTACTTTTTTGTGCATGCACAGTGGAGCGCTCTGGCACGTGTGCGTGGGGCGAGCCTCATAAATATTCATATGATTTTCATGCGCAAGCGCACTTCGGCTGTACCGGCGCTCGGCGAAGCGATATAATGGGAATACACGATGAATGGGACAGCAGGCTATGTGAGAGGATACCAATTTCATGGTAAAATATTGAAAAATATGAATTCTACCCTAGGTTTTTTGTAGCAAAGTTTTGCGTGTTAGCAGATACAAATGCGTGATTGCGGTATTCGGTCGTTCTCCCTAGTTAAATAAGATTTCGGGTGTATTTTTTTTTTGATTCAATAACATCAAAAATATCAATTGGTAAAAGTGAACAATGCTCGGAGTGTTGGAAGCAGCCGTGACATATTTTACAGTTTCTCAAATTGACAAATTAATAACTTACTCACTGATTTACTCAAATAAACCATGATGTAAACAGGACACATAGCCAGCGAGCGGTACCTTTCGCGAACGATAATGTATGCATGACGTCATTGATCGCGTGCGCACGCATCTCATTACGAGACTTGGCTGGCTTCTGGGGCGATTATGCATGCCATGAAAATGTGGTATCGGAGCGGTATCGGTCTGGACATAGCACAGGGCTTACCCTTTTCGCTGCATTCTCTTCCCACAATTCATTTCGATGCTTACGTCATTGGCTTTCTGAACGCCCATTCTACACGTTGATACCAAATTCGATACACTTTTCTTTGGACAAAATCTTGTGAAAGAAGGTCTTTTTCACCTGCCGTTTTTCGCCAAAATGGATTTTGAGCTATTCGGGATGCCGTTTATAAGGTAAGTTTTCGCTATTTCGAAAATTTTGATTGTGAAAGTTGATAATTTTTCGAAAATCTACATGCTTTTTCCGATCGTTTCATCGTAATTTTCTTGTGTGCGAGTGTTGATAAAGCTGTTGACATGGGCATTATGCATGGTTTTGCAATTCCGATATAGTAGCTATCGTCGTACTTTTTTGTGCATGCACACAGTGGAGCGCTCTGCACGTGTGCTTGGGGCTCGCCTCATAAATATTCATACAATTTTCATGCGCAAGCGCACTTCTGCTGTACCGGCGCTCGGCGAAGCCATATAATGGGAATACACGGTGAATGGGACAGTGCACATCTACAATGTATTGTAAATGGTCCTGATGGACCATTTACTGCTCACAGTGGTAAAAATCTACGGGACACAATTTGAACTACAAACAGAGAGAAAAGAACAGCATATCTAAAGTTAAAAATTGCATACCTAGATTGAAGCTGATTTTATGATTTATTGTACAAAATTTCATTTTCAAAATGATAAGTCATACTTACAAAAATCGTCATATAAGTTCCATTTCTTTCTCTTCCTGCTCGATGTCCCATCGTAAACAAAGAAAGCCCGCCCGCAACATGCGGAGGCCGCTTATTATTGTCCAAAACAAGCCAACTCGCGATCTGCAAGCATGCCCGCCGTATCCGATTTCGGATACGCCGTATCAGAATTCGGATACGCCGTGTCAGAATTCGGATACGGTAACACGTGTGGTGTGGGAAGCTTGCGGGAAATACATGACAGTCATCCAGATAGCAGCAACACTTTCGAGAGGGATCACGACTGAGATTTTCTCAGTCTTTTTATTTTCCAAAACTGCAGATTTTCCATTTTTTTCGACATTTGAAGAATAATTTGGACCATTTTGGTAAGTTCATATAACACTTGTATCATTTTTAGGGCCAGTCATGATTGATTTTGTTGAATTTAAGATAAGAATTTTGTGTGAAATTTTGACAAACTTTATTTGTACTGTCCCACATTGTTCCCGTATAGCGCAGCATTACAATGTAGTGTTGTGTGGGACAGTGGGCTATTTGCAGGATGATTAATTTATTTTCTTCAGATCATTCAACTCTATTAAATAACATGGGATTCTGCTTAATTTGGCTGAAATATAAATCATCTGCTTATGTTATTGTTCAATTCTAAATTAAATTTCATTATATTAAAAAGATTCATTCTACCTTCAAGTATAACAAAAAAATAGTACAATATAGCATGTGTCTGGTTCCGCACTCAAACGAGAGCGGACTCCTACATCAATTCAATGCTTTACTTGGCGTAAACGATGTGTACTATCACGCATATGCATAGTCGTTTGAAACTTACCGTTCTGCATTCTTTCTTGAATATTTTCGCGACTTTGTCAAGTTTATTCCCAACCAAGAATTTGAGAATAAATGGATGTAGATGGCTTGGTGTTACTTCGTCCATTCTTATAAGCAAGTTACAATTAGTCTGTTAAAACAAATCGAATTCCACAGCTGACGAAACGACACACTAGTCACAACAGTACACTTTGTCCCTTTAAACACGTGCAATATGTGTAACACACGTGTACTAGCTCTGTGCGCGTGCAGTCAAAGACACTACATGCAGCGCGCGCAATGGATGATCGGGGGCCGGGGCCGGGGCCGGGGGGGGGGGGGGGGGGGGTGATGGGGGTCGAGGCTGCTTACGGCTAATTGGGGTTTACTTTATTACAAATCTGACTTCATAGTGGAGACAGTCTCAGTGGAACAACCGTCGGAACATAAACTGATTTTCAGTCTAAAGGGGCTGCTAGCAATAATGTGTCACTGTTAGACCCAGGATGAAATTCCCATTGACCATTATTGTAATCAATTGGTAACTCAAAGAGCATGCATATCAGTGGAAAATGAAACGATTTTTTACCAATTGAAAGCAATGGGTACCAAAAGCAATGGGTACCAATTAGAAACCAATTAGATACCAATTTGTTTCAATGGGAATTTCGTCCTCGGGGAGCCAGATCGAGGCGTCGATCCGTTTTTGCATCGAGGGGGGGGGGGGGGGGGGATAGTTTTCAACTAACTCACGGCTAGATGTCGATGGTCTGCTTTTGTTTATAGAAGTTTAGAACTGTCAATATGTATATAATCACATAATTTACATTCCTTGCCATTTTTATATTCTTCATATTTATATTATATGTAAATATTCTCTCAATTACTATGCTGGGTGCCCTTACTCGACAAGCTTTATGCTTCTTATGGGTGCTACCTGTTACATTATCTGTACAAATTTGTATCTGATTTGTTATCTGAAATAAATGTTGAATCGAATTTAATTTAATTTAAAGGTACCGTTGAGTATTGGTATTTCCCGAAGTGCCCCCCGATATTTTTTTGTGAGATAATGAAAAACCGACTGTCAAATTTGAAAGAACATACAATTTTAATGACAGAATAAACTTTATTTGATCAAAATCGGTCCAGAAACGGCTGAAATATCCATAAGTATATTTTTATTCAAAAGATTATTCACCGGCAATCACCGAGGATATTTTAGACTTTTTAGAAAAAAATCTGAATAGGTTTTTAAAAAGTCGTTGATGATATCTCTATTGAATCATTATTTTAACAAAACATTAAATGCAAAATTTGTATGAAAAATGGCTAAAACCAGTGATGTTTTTAAATAGCGCCCTCTTGAGTTGTAACGGCTCGTTTTGAATGATAACAGGGGTTTTACTTAGTCGTTTGTAATTGTGTATACTTTTCGAGCATGGTGAAATGATAACTATTACTTTGTACCGTAATGGTGCAGGTTTTGGTTACTAAAGTTAAGTTTGACCAATACTCAACTATTAATAAAGGTTTTATTTAGCACACATTGAGTAAACACCAAACTTGAAATCACGGCACACTTGACAAGTTATAATATAATATACAGTCGACTTGTTGTGATGGGGAGCACTGGGGTCAACCTTGAGAGATAGTTGAGTATAACTCTAACAATTTATCATCAAAATCTAATACAGTTGTAATTCAATTATGCTTCAATGGAAAAGTTACAGGGCTTTTTTCATTAAAAAAAAACATTTCCACCATTTTTGTTCATCAAAGAAATGTGAATGTGATGTTTGGTCAAAGTAATTGTTCAAAAGAGAGATTTTTAAAAATATTTTCAAATGCACTTTGGTATATTTATAAAAAATGTGTACGATTTACAAATGGTAGTATTTTATTTTTGCAGAACGGCGGAAAATTGCCATGCCTACCGATAAATGAAAAAAGTATTTTGAAATCAAATCTTACAACTATGAAAACATTTGAAACGGAATGATTCTCATGTACTTTCAAACTGGATTTAAAGCCAACCAAAATCCCCACAAAGGAAATTATTTCGGAAATAACCAATACTCAAGTATATCTTTAATAAGGCCCCATTCGAGACGGAGTCTAGGGGGCGGAGCCCTCAGGAGATGAAAGATTACGGCAATTTCTTATTGTTAGTTTTCAACTGAATGGCACATAGATTACTGTATTTAAACAAAATCAAGATATCGTTTGGCTAGACGATATATAAATAAAATATTTTAAAATCAAATTTTACAGCTTTGAGAGCATTCGAAAGGGAATGATTCTCATTTCACATGTTTTATTCAATGAACTTTCAAATGGAATTAAAACCAACCAATGTAATTAGTGTCATGGGGCATTTCGGGAAGTACCAATACTCAAGTGTATACCTTTAATCATGTCTCCCACAGGCAAAGGCGTATGAGGAGGGGGGCTAGGCTAGGGGCTGCAGCCCCTATTGAGTTTTGAAATAACAATATTTGGGCAAAAAGTACCAAGACCCCCCTAAATAAAATGTGACAGTACTCCTATTTTTCCTGTGACTTTTTTCACAGTCATTTTTACTTCGGACATTTTTTTTCTCTGCCATCTTTACAACGTGACATTTTTTCCAACATTTTAACCTGAATATTACATGTTTTTGCACATCATCAGGACTATGATCATCATTATCATCATCATCATCATCATCATCATCATCATCATCATCATCATCATCATCATCATCATCATCATCATCATCATCATCATCATCATCATCATCATCATCATCATCATCATCATCATCACCATCACCACCACCACCACCATCATCACCACCACCACCACCACCACCATCACCACCACTCACATCAGAAGCCCATTTCATAAAACACTTGCAATTGTTGTACGTGTCCAATTATTGTAACTATTAGGTCAACAGCCAATCAACATTGGGCATTACAGTTGTCGCCATGGTAGTTACAATAATTGAACACTTACAACAATAGACCGCTTCTGTAATGTATGCAAATAATATGCGTATGACGTAAGACTCCCCGTTGGCAAGCTTAACAATAGTAACTAGGTCCGGCAAGCTAAGTTTGCCGGAGCTTGCCGGACCTAGTTACTATTGTTAAGCTTGCCAACGGGGAGTCTGACGTCATACGCATATTATTTGCCTACATTACAGAAGCGGTCTATTGCAACAGTTTTATGAAATAGGCACCATAATTGTTGTCATCATAATTATTATTATCATTACCATCATCATCACCATCATCATCATCATACAAGCTAATGTATCACACCAGTATTTCACATCAAAAGCTACAAAATAACTAACAACTAGACAGGTCTGTTCTCAATTGATCTGCAAGACTTTAATCGAAGCAGAAAGAAGAAAATAAGATCATGATTCAACTGCACACAATTTCTTTCAGTCAAAAAAATCTATAGAACTATTTATCGATTGTTTGCACAAGAAAAAAAAATGTACATTCATATTCATACCTACAATGTATATAATTATTCAAATGATTTAGTTCAATTTTGCACAAAAAATGTACATTCATACCACTATTTACTTTAACAATTTCATTCACATCTTCAAAGAAACAATCATTGAGACAAAATAATTGAATTCATCATTCATGAAATATAAAAGACAAAAGGCTGGCTCATACTTGGCACAATGTAATCCTGTCTAAACAATTCCATTCATAGAACTGAATCGCTGGATTCAGCTTGCCCTATAGAGTTGAGGTGGGCAGTGGCTGCCATCTTAGTAAAAACATGTACTCTCATAACAAGTTACTTTCGGATGTAAATTAAACCTTCCTGGTTTATCATGTACCAATGCAACCAGAACAACCTGAACAATACATGTATCAAGATGGCCACTGCTGTGCACTTCACCTGCACATAGAGTTGATTAAATTATACAGTTATCTATCCAGATTATTTAGAGATCAGTGGTTATTACACCTGGGTCCTCCATTTGAACTACTAGAGACACGGGGCACATGCCTCCCAATAATTTGTGTGCCCCCCCCCCCCCCCCACAAATCAGTCTGACCTCGTTATGCAACTGTTACTAATGAATAATAGTTGTAAGACGGATTTACAAAGCAATGCAGCAGCAAAGAATATAATTAATCTAGTTGTTTTACATCAAAAGTCCACAGAACAAATAGATGAGCTAAATTAAGTAATGAGTGTAGAGTACCAATGGGTGATGTCACAGCTTTTGGCCTTGTCCCACTCTAGCGTTTCCCTTCTGTTTCCTATCCGACCAAAATGCGGTGAAACAGTCAGTATAGATCAAGCAAGTTTTGAAGTTCCACGACGTTTTGTTTCACGCGTAACGGAGCAGAATTAAAAGTATCCAAAGTATAAAAAGTCCATTCCAAACTTGGTCCGCATCATTTTGTTTCCTGCCAGTACCTTCTGGACGCCAAACAGATAGGAAACAGAAGGAGATATATGCTAATGGTTCTAAAATATTTCAGGCAAGCCAGGAATTTGCAACCTAGTGGTTGCTAAGTTAATCATCAAATCCTTACCCTTTATCAAATGCCCAAATAAAAGACCAAGTTGTTTTCTACTATCTATGATCAGTTTTTGATTCAGTAGTGCACACATCAAAATTACACGTATTGCGTAATCCCAGCAGTGATAAAACAGCTCCACAGAACACATTATATCCTAATTTGTTCCTGTTAATCTATTAATCTTTTTTATAAGGCAGATAAATGTATCAAGAAACCATGTATATGTTCTTACGAAGTTGAAATATTTTTTGGATGGAAAGCAGTCAAACATCATGAAAATATTGAACCATGAAGTACAATAACAGTGACTCGTTTGTATTATTTCAACCTGTACGCAATATTTGTTTGCCAGAACAGATCCAGTTAATGATATAACGTATTCCAGAAATTGACTTAGAATTCCAGGGGATCTTTGGTATTTAAAAGAAAAGACATAGGCAAGATTAAACCAACATAAATAACAACTGAATGGCAGTAAGTAAGACTATAGCTTGCAAACATATCGCTAAGACTGTTTAGGGGAACAGGCTTACATGATGGAAATAGCCAAGGTTAAAAGGTTCCTGTGGTAAATCATGATGTATAGTATAAAGTAAAGCCTTTATTATAATGTAGCACTACTATCATACATTCATGAGTGGATGGAAAAGAATGACCTCTACAATGTACTTTATATTTTATCATGCCAAATGTGTTGAAGTTCTGTAGTACATGAACATGAGCAAAGGACAAACAAATGTTGGCTTACACTAGCTTGTTTGTAAGCTATCTACTGTAATATTCAATGGGCCGTATGCATAAAAACAAGCAATTGCTTATAAGCAAATGCTTTAAGCACAAGCAAGAGCTTGTCAAGCAAAAGATCAAGTTCAAGCAATTGCTTAAATTCGTATGCACAAGCCTTTACTTGTGCTCAAACCTTTTGCTTGCACTGCCAAGCAATTGCTTACGTGTTGGACAAAGGATCGTTACGGTTGTGCGAACATCGCACTGCAGGGCAACAACGCTTCGTGCCCGACCTGGCAGCAGTATTTTTTATTACGCAAATAGGGGGGAAACAGCGCGGAGCATCAGGGGGGTTTCTGTGCAGATCGATGGACAAAAATTGCCGTAAAAAGTCTAAAATAACAGGAATTTGATCACAACATAACCTCTGGAATATGGAATTCCCATTGACCATTATTGTAATCAATTGGTAACTCAAAGAGCGTGCATATCAGTCACGGGCGTAGACATGACATTGATACCCATTCAAGTGGGGGGGGGGGGGGGGGGGGATGAGCTATTCATGCAGGGCAACAACGCTTCGTGCCCGACCTGGCAGCAGTATTTTTTATTACGCAAATAGGGGGGAAACAGCGCGGAGCATCAGGGGGGTTTCTGTGCAGATCGATGGACAAAAATTGCCGTAAAAAGTCTAAAATAACAGGAATTTGATCACAATATAACCTCTGGAATATGGAGCTTGAAATCATCCTGAAACGGTACGAAAAATTGATCCTGAAACGGTACGAAAAATTGATCCTTAAACGCGAATGCCCTGAGTAAGCAAGAGCTCAAGCTGGTCTGGATGTGCTTGAAAAAACGCAAGCAATTGCTTATCAAGACAAGTAAAAGGTTCGTTTTATGCATACGGTTTTAAGCAATTGCTTGTTTGGTAAGCAATTGCTTACGAGCAGTAAGCAATTGCTTGTGCTTGTAAGCAAATGCTTTTGCTTGCAAGCAATTGCTTGTTTTTATGCATACCGATTCAAGCAAAAGGCTAGCACAAGCAATTGCTTGTTTTTATGCATACGGCCCAATATCTAAACCCCTTTATTTATCAAAAACTGCAATTGTGAATTAGACTTGACATGAAAGAATACAACATGTTCTCATTTGTCAGTTTGACAACTAGGTGCCTGATTGGGGTCACCAAAATATGACTTCCATAATTGTGTTGATTTGTTGATTTATTGGCCCTGGGCCAATGGGCCAGAATTATAGTGTTGAGCCTTGATTTTAACATCCAATCGCAAAGT
Organism: Echinarachnius parma; assembly: GCA_037951105.1. Classification (NCBI taxonomy): domain Eukaryota; kingdom Metazoa; phylum Echinodermata; class Echinoidea; order Clypeasteroida; family Echinarachniidae; genus Echinarachnius; species Echinarachnius parma. The sequence continues at coordinate 119,534 of JBAMJV010001094.1, read as the reverse complement.
AAAGATTGACTGGCCCAGGGCCAGCGCTAGTGTCGAGACCCGTTTTTAACGACCATTATCTTTGTTAGTTGATGGTTGATATGATACCATAAACAATCAAATTTCAAAAGGACTGCATGTATTGGGGGCACTCAAGGGCAAAAACAACTGTTAAAATAAATTAATCAAAAACAATGACAGGAAAAAATGAATACTCACAAATATTTGGCATGACACAGCGTATTTATACTGAAAGATTGCAAATTTGCTGACAAAAAAGTTATAACTTTATTTTAAAATGCAGAACATTTCCAATTGACACAATTTTGTACAAGAAGTGCTAAACATACTGGCAAAAAATGGCCTATGAATAGCCCCATTTTATTCGTCACAATATGTTTCATATTTCCTCCAAATAAATTTACACACAGCCAATATCAACAAAATATACAAAATACAATTCCTCATATGTATTTCTTTGTATCGTTTTTGTTTAAATCTATTTATAAACATGATTTGTTCTTAGCAACCACAAAAATCTTATAGACATCCAAATACGATCATATAAATACATCTAACTACTGACTATTTCATTCTTCCTTTTCTTTTTCTTCCAATATTTACATTTTACGGCAAGTATCTTAAAGTTGGAATAAGTCATTTCAACATTTGCTATACAGAAATTCAACGTAAATACACGATGACTTGCACTTATAACCCCATCCAAAAAAAAAAAAAAAAATTGCAATTCTTGACAACAAATTACAAATAAATGGAGTTTTATTACAAATAAATATTACATTCAGAACAAAAATTGTATTGGACAATTTAAAATGTCATTTTTATTTTAATCAATTAATCAATATAACAATTTGGAATCAATATTGATGTTTTTCCTAACAATTTTTACCTTTATCATTATTGTTGTGTAAAGTATCATCATACATCCATGATCATGTTTTGAATTTGATCTTATAATAGTTCTTAACTTATTCAAGAATTCAAACATTTTGTTTGATTAATTACCCCATCCCTAAGTCATATTTTAGAACAAGTTTTACGCTGTTAAAAACAAACAAAAATAGAGTCTAGAGAATACATAATTCATGTGAATATTTCGTTTTATATTTGAATGATTTTAACATTAATGTTTGAACACAATATTGTTTAATACAAACAATGAAATAAATACCTGGCAGGACTCGAAAACATCTGAATAATAATGACACAATTTCATTCTTTGTTCACAGTTGTGAAAGGAAAGGAAAGAAATTTCACATACATTTCAACTAAATTATTCTATTTAGTCATCTAAATCTACAATAAAAGTCTCACTTAAACGATCTGAAAGCCCATGATTTATTTTTGACAATTAAATCTAACGAAAACGTTTTTTTATTGAATACAAAATTGAATACAATTCGGTACATCACATTCATGATTTCAATACAAATTCAACACAAATTTTATTTCTGTTAATTTCACGATAACTTTTTTGTCTAGATGCAATTACTATGAAAAGATTGTTATTTTTTTTGTTAACGATGAAACACAAATTAATTATCAATAGCTCATTCTGTCTCAAGCCAAATTTTCGCAGAGGAACCACACCACTGGCCCACTAAAAGTGGAATCAAGTTAAATATTCTTGATTAAATTGAGAAAATAGGACATATCTAATTTAACCCTTAGAACGCCAGGGATTTTACAGCTCTATGACATCTGTGTGTATTGTGTGGTTCTAATCAGCGACATTGACACTCGAGGAGTTAACATTATTCTATTTTTAAAAATAAAATGTAACATATTCGCTTGATTTATTACATTACATTTATGAGTTATTGAACTGCCTCAAATCTGCCCTATGACAGCCAGTGTCAAAGTAATCTGATTCAACTACTACAAAACCATTTAATCGTTACATATCATTGCACAAAATAGAATCACCATCCATCTTACAGATTTCATCTCTCATTCAAATTTAATTACAGCCAACAAGAACAAATAAAAAATCCACATAGCGTTACCTTTCGTTAGCAATGGCTAGCAATCGAGAGATGTTCACAAAATATTTACTTCTTTTGACTAATCCGAAGTAACATATTTAATATCTTTTGGAGGTTGCAAATATACATAGGCAGTGTTCTACGTTCGTCAGGCCTTCGTGTTTCAAAACAAAGGACCTCAACCAAGAGGGACGAAATCCACTGCGACTGTGGACAGATGCGAACAATTGACCATGTACTACAGTGTAGTGGCTCTCAATGCACAGAAGAGGACATTACCTACGAGGGACGAAATCCACTGCGACTGTGGACAGGTGCCAACAATGGACTATATCCTACAGTGCATTGGCTCCCAATGTATAGATTAGAACCTCACTCAAAAACAGAGAGGGAACCCACGTTCTTGAACTGCTTTAGAAACAGTTTTGTACTAACACATAGTGTTATATTATAGAAATATTTTCTTTTTCTTGATTTTACAGGGGTTGGCTGGATGGAATCCAAATGGGTTTTCGTTGCTCGTTGTCGATCGTCCGTTTCACTTTGTTGGAGATGCTGGCCAGCGTGTTTCCGTTAATGATTTCTGTGCAGGGAAAAAAAAAAGAGGTGAATAATTAATTAGTAATAATCGTAATCATCATCACCATCACCATCACCATCACCACCATCACCATCACCACCATCACCATCACCATCACCATCACCACCACCACCACCACCACCACCACCACCATCACCATCACCATCACCATCACCATCACCATCACCATCACCATCACCATCACCATCACCACCACCACCACCACCACCACCACCACCACCACCACCACCACCACCACCACCACCACCATCCCCATTACCATCACCATCACCATCACCATCATCACCACCAACATCATCATCACCATCATCATCATCATCATCATCATCATCACCACTATCATCATCACCACCACCACCACCACCATCCCCATCCCCATCATCATCATCATCATCACCACCACCATCATCATCATCATCATCATCATCACCATTATTAGTATCACTGCAATTATTACCTGTGAAGAGGGACTTGAACTCCTGTTCGATTCTGCCCGCCGCCTCAAACATCTCCTTGGCCTGTTTATTGGTTATCTTCTCTCGTAGAAAGTGTGGGTCCTTTTGCTCTCTGCAAGGTCAAAGGTCAAATAATTATTTACTATAGGAGGTAATATTTGCAAGATTTCATCAAGTGTTAATACTTTTATTTTGATTTTATTTCACCAGGGAACCGTTACTGAGCTGGTGGCTGTTTTACAGACTGTCCCTGGAATAAAAATCTATATAAAAATACCATCAATCACGAGCAGTAACATCACAATTATCCACTTTCTATAATTATCCTAACTTCTCTTCTTTTCATCATAACTAATATCATCGGTATCTTCATCATCATCATCATCATGGCCATTATGATACTTACGTAATACGCTTGGTGGACATATATTGGATAAAGATGGCTATGAGTTTAGATAAGTCATAATCAATATCGCCATCCCCACAATCATTACTTTTCTTAATTTGGCTTTATACCCATTGCCTACATACATATGATATTAGCTGTGTAGGAATAACAAAACCAAGCAAGAAATGGGTAATGGCCTACTCCTACTGCACTGTTTCTCCTTCCATTTCCTATCCGGCCAAAATGTGGCGAAAGGTTCAGTATCTAGCAAATTTGGTAGTTTCATGATGTTTCATGAGTTTCTTACCAGTCCATTCAGAACTTGGTTCGCATAATTTCGTTTCCTGCTAGTACCTTCCGGATGTCAAACGGATAAGAAACGGAAGGAGATATGGTGCAGTGGGACTAGGCCATACCAATTGTTGATGCCTCATTTTACTTACTTAATGTTCTTGATGGACTTGAACTTGATGAAGAGGACGATGGGATGGAGCTGCAGCCGCTGCAGTCGCTCGGCAACCAGTGGATTCACGTTGTACAGGATGCAATGACAGCCCTGCGCAATATGCAGAAGAAATATAGAATAAAAAATAAGACAAACTAGCTTTGAAAACATATGTTGTTCTACATAACATATTTACACACAAAATATGAACTAAACTTGATAAAGTAATTGATAGAGTGGAGCTGCAACGATTCTAGTCGCTCAGCAACCAGTGGACTCACGTTGTACAGTATGCAATGGCAGCCCTGTAAATGATGCTGAAGAACAACACAAAATAAGACGAACAATCCTTGGACACAGTTTTTAAAACTGCTTTAAAGGTACATATTCACAAGAAAAAAGTAATTAGATAGCGAGATTGATGGAGTGGAGCTTGCAGTCGCTCGGCAACCAGTGGATTTATGTTGTACAGGATGCAATGACAGCCCTGTAGAAGAGGCAAAATATAACTAAACAATTAGACAAACAAGCTTTGATAACATTTATCAAAACTAGAATTAATTATTGCAATCGCTTGGCAATAGTAAAATATGCAATGACATCCCTGCACAAAATGCAGAAGTAAAACAAAAATAAGACAAGCAATCTCTGAAGGGCATACATACATGTAATTAGTGGATGTTTCTCATTTTTGGGGGGTTTCATCTCATCTTATTATTAACCTGTTCCCTTCGAGATTCTGAAAATCTCCATAGACTTTGTACACAGCCCACCCGGTTCCCGTAGCCAAGGGGTTAACTGAACTGAAGAGCATTTTGATTATCTCTTTCTTGTGAGTATATGAACCACCCTTTGCCAAATTATAAATATATACTACGTGTTGATTTGACTATGCAAATGTAGCCATACTGGGTTTATTATTGTTCATTTATCAGTAGCTATGAAAGTGAAGAACACAACTTGTAGATTAATAAGGAGGACCTACTTGAATAGCGGTGGGCATTATTGGATAGTAATATTGATTATAGTTTATATACTGAAACATGTAGAGATTGGGGGTCAAAGCACAGAGAGGGATAAAAGAAAATGCTGCTCATTTTCTGGAGATTTAATCAATCAAAACCTAATCTTATTTTTGTATTGGCCTCCAGAACGATATGTTCTGGGGGATGTTAGTCGATCAAGACTAAAACCCTGATTGTATCATTAAGTGGATGCCTGTAAAGTGTCTAACTCCACGAAAATTACTTGGAGCTTCCTCGTTTCTCTTCTATCGTGTTGTCTAGCTTAATATGGTAAGAGAAGAATAGAATAGGGTTAGATTTTTTCAAATGCCCCTTTAGTAAGACGATATCTATTATTCAGCTCAAGAGCATTAATGAACGGTCATAAACATCATAAACGTCATACAGTATTCGTTGTAAAAGCTGACGCATATTTTCGCTTTTTTAACCAGGAAAGCAGTGTTCTTTTTTTTAATGAAACTTTCACACATCATTCGGACATACATGTATCTTACAATGATTTTGGTACAGGATTCAAGTCTCAAATGTCATTTTGAGCAATATCTGACACTTTACAGGTGCACCTTTAAGTGCAATATGTGCTTTAAACAAAAGTTGCTCACCCTTTTACAGATGTCCTTGACCGTTGAGGTGTTTATGACCTCAAACATGCTGTCCTTTCGCTGGAAGTCAATGATCAGACCGCTCTCAAGATCACCTTCTAGCAACTGATGGGACGATTGGACCATTCCTGGAAGAAAACAAAAAAGATGCATTTATATTTATGATTGTTTTTTTTGTTTTATACAGTTCTACCCAAACAACAATCTAGCTGAAAATCATCCAACCATCCAATAGATCAAATAATAAATCAACAGTTGACAATTGATTATTATTACTTATTCCTTAATGCAATCATTCAACTGTGATTGAGCAATCAATCAATCAATCAATCATGTTCTATACATTTATACATCCATCCATCCATCCATCCATCCATCCATCTATATATTGATTTATTTCCATTTTATTTCACCACGGAAACGTTACTCAGCTAATGACTGTTTTTCAGACGGTCCCTGAAATAAAAACAATACATCAAAAGTGCAAAATATTAAATACAGTATTAACAAATAACAAATGTAAGAAAACAACATATTTTTACATAATTCAGACTAAAAACAAAAACACACACACACACAAAAAAAAGGGGGAAAAAATATATATATCTGTCTGATAAATTTGTCTATCAAACGGATGATCACACAAAACTAAAAACTAACAAGAGAACGAACGAACGAGCGATGAAGCAATCAATCATGACTTACTCCTGAGTCCTCTGGTGTACTTGGTGCAAGAGTCTGCCTCCATCTCCTGGGCAAACTTATCAGACAGGGGGCCTAGGAGCACCACCGGACGCTTGATGTGCACTGAAAAAATCACAGTAACAAAACGAACGATTAAGTTATACATACAATTGCTTTTAATCAGTTTATCTATTCAATCAAAATTGACTGGTATCAATGTATTTATTAATATAATAATTAATTACTTCATTCATTAATTTATCTTTTTATCCATGAATGTTTTTATATATTTCTATATTCATTTATTAATTTATTTCTTAAGTTATTATTTATTTATTTAAGTATTATACAATGTAAATTTATAAAGTTTTGATTTATAGTATCACTTATATTCTAACCATTTTCAGGGGTAATAATAAGCGCTTAGAGGCTGTTCTGCATTAGGCATAAATACGTTCTATTATTATTATTATTATATTTCAGCAACTTCCAATAACAAATATCTTAAATTGACAAAATGGAACTAGTGCACTTTGAAAAAAACTCTTCATATAATCAAACCCTTATCAAATCAATACTTACAATCTAGGCATTCAACCCTCAGGTATGTGGGAACGTTGGCATCTAGGGGGGATAAAACAAAGATGAGAAACAGTTACGATCTTAATCAATTAAAATATTGGTATATATATATATACAAATTGACCGCAAACATACTGCCAAACTTGTCTTAGTCTATAGCAGCCAACCTGCCAGTAATAGCCACTAAAAGTGATCCCTTGCCGAGGAAAATAGGGTTATGGAACCTGTCTATAGAGGTCACCTGTTTACAGTGGTCACTTTACACAGGTTTGACTGTATTCTCTAATTAGGCAATGGGAGTGAGAATATTTATGATTTTTGTCATCTGATCATGAAAGTTGCATTTTCTTAACTCGTTCAAGACTGTTTGATTTTGGTATCACATGCATTAGTCATGGACCACAGCCAAAGTATAATCAATGGTTCATACCTTCTTACACCATTTTTTTAATGATTTTATCATTATTATTATCATTATTATTATTATTATTATTTATACCTTCTTGTACAGGCACGTCAGTGATGGAGCCCTCGCTCAGTTCTCGGCTGTCCTTTGAGTTGTTGTGCTGGTGCTTCTTCTTCCGCTTGAGGAAGCTCCGCCGGGCGGGACCCGAGGTGCGCCGTGAGGACGCCGTTCGTAGCTCCTCCTCTTGCATGCTCTCCGACCTCTGGCGCCGGTGTACCATCTCACGGTGCAATCTGGTACAAAAACAATAATAATAATTATAATCATCATCATCATATCTTCATATTGTAGGTGAAGAAAGAGTCACTTTTTGTAGAAAACAATTATAGAGTACCGAAGTGTGACGTCAGAGCTATTCATTGCCATGGGTGATGGTTCTAAACAATGTCAGGCAAGCAATGAATTGGAGATCTAGCGGTTGCTAAGAAGGCATTCGTCCAGCTCCAAGATAAGTATGCATAACTCACTTTAGCCAAAAATCAACTTAGCACCCTTCTCACTCTCACGCGACAATATCATAGTTTGACTTTACGAGCATGGATTACCGAACGCAAATAAATACATACATGAATTATAGTGAGACCCTAAGGGAAAAAAGCAAAGTGGCCACTGTACACAGGTGACCTCTATAGAGACAGGTTGAGATTGTCATTCAACTATTAAAGAATGGGGCGGTACAAGGCCAACATGGCAAGATGAGGTAACGCCCATGAAGAAGATACTCTCTGCGACTGCGGAGAGACTCGGATGATGGACCACATTTTGCAGTCTGGCGTTACGGGTTGCACAGATGAAGACTTGGCCCTTGCAAATGAGACGGCCATCGCAGCCATCGAGCGATGGAGGAACTTAATTTAGGAACTGTAATCTTGATCTAAGGAAACACAAACGAACAAACGATCAAAGCATTCAACTCACGAGTTCTTGCTGAGTATCTGTCCGCTCTTGGTCTTATGTCCCTCCTGATCGACCATCCAAGCGTTCCAGATGCCCAGCGAACCGTTGTACATCGTGTTGTCGACGAAGAGGATCTCCTCTCGTTTGAACGACAGCTGTCCTTCCTTGTCGGCCGAGTAGTCGACCAGCGCTTTGAGAAAGATCTCGTCGCAGTGATGATTCTGGATCTTGTTGTATTCTGTGAATTAAGAATGAGAAAGAAAGTCAATTTAATTTGCTTCTATCAGCATGTAACAAGTTTACAAATAAGCATTATAACTGAATCATTTTTGGGTTCTGAATGATAGATTTAAGCAAATGTTACAAAATGATGGATGCTTAAAAAAATATAAAAAATTAAAAAAACATGTTTTTTAAATAATAAAACACCTGGGGGGGGGGGGGGGGGGGGGTATAAATAGTTGGGATCAATCGCAAGTTGTGATTCATTGCCAAGTCTGAAATTACATGCTTTTTACCTAATCAGATTTGTGCATTTTCTGACTTTTTGCTATTGATTACAACTCTTTATGCGGAAATGTGTCGGAATCTTAAGGAAATACTTGGTATATATTTGAAAAATAGTTTTGTTTTTGATAAGGTCTCACAGTTTGATGCCACCAATCGACCAATGCCTCATAAAAGTAAAAAAACACAACAACAACAATGAGTAAAGGAATCTGCATAGGATAATTTCCACCAATACTAATTCTATTTTTGAGCAATGTCTTTATTTTTCTGACTTGATGCATATAGATGCATATAATTCATATCTATAATTTGGATGCATATTTGTTTGTATCTGTATTTCATGCAAAGATTTATACGAAATGAAATGAAATGAAATTAAGTTTTATCGGAAGCGCTCTTCATTTTTAACAATTATTCATATAAATAATATTGTATATTAATTCGCATTTATTGTATCACCTTTCTGTAACACTAAATTATGTTCATTCTGTTGTAAATGTTACTTTTTGTTGAAAATGAAATTGAATGAAATGAAATGAAAAGAATGAACCATTTACAGAATTTCAATTTGTTACTACTTACTCAGTAGGTTGTGTTGAACAAGTAGAGAGAGTTCATCTGAGGGTTTGTGAAGCTCTATCGCCGCTTGCTCCGCTGTGGCTTTCCTTAGGTCCACGCCATTGCACTGCGGAAAAACAAACAAATAATGGAAAATACTTATATTTCATGTTACAAAGTATAAAGAAAATAACAGAAAATACTCATGTATCATGTTTACAAAATATGGCTTTTCTTAGGATCCACTCAATTGCACTGTGGAAATAACATACAAATAATGAAATAAGTTTCGGTGAGTGTTTATTTTAAAACAAAAATAGAAACAAATTAGTAAAATTTCATGCACCAAGAAAAACAAGTAGTTCATATTGATGCTCGAGTCAATAATAAAGGGTAGATATTTCAAAAGAAAGTGCAATTTCAGTTAGGACGGGTCATAACTTTTTTTATTACGTGACTGATTTTGCTCCAATTTGTACAGAATAATCCTCCTATTCAGATTGTCATAGCTGGTAAAAATTTCCAAGGATCATTTCTCATATTCCAATTAGTAACTGAAAAAAGAAACTCCTTTACATTTCTTTGTCCTTTATTTTTCATATTCTGATTGTTAAGAGTGAAAAAAGAAACTCCTTTACGTTTCTTTGTCCTTACTTATCATATTCCGATTGTTAAGAGTGAAAAAAGAAACTCCTTTACGTTTCTTTGACCTTACTTATCATATTCCGATTGCTAGGGGTGAAAAAAAGAAATTCCTTTACGTTTCTTTGTCCTTTATTTATCATATTGCGATTGTAAGGAGTAAACAAAAATTAAAAACCCTTCAAGTTTTTTTGTCCATTAATCCCCTTCTATTCATTCCTGCCACTCTTACCTCAAGTATTTGGTCTCCGACTTCCAGTCCTCCAGGTTTGGCCGCTATGCTCGTATGTTCAATGTCGGAGACAAAGATGCCCACCCTGTTTCCACCATAGAGACCGATTCCTAGACTGGCACCAGTCTTCTTTAAGAAGGCGAATCTGGGTTGGGTAGAGTCGCTGGTCATCACGGACGATACGGACGAAATGATGCTGTTGGGTAACAAAGGAGGTTAAAGATTTTTAAGAGCTGCCGTTTCTTTATCTTTGTTAAAAGATATGACAAGCTGACAATGTCAGATGTCAATACTGTTTCCACCGTAGAGACCGATTCCTAGGCTGGCACCATTCTCCTTTAAAGAAGCAAACCTGGGTTGACTAGGATTGCCTGTCAACATAGATGATACAGATACCAGTATGCTGTTAGGTAACGAAGAGGGGAGGCATTTTAAAAGCTGCTGTTTCTAAATTATCTTTTTTTCCCAGTTAAAATAGCAACACAGTCATTTTCTATTATCATCCTCATCATCATCAGTAGCAGTAGTAGCAGCAAACAGCAGCAGCATCCCCGTCATCATTATAATATCACAAATGTGACTTTTAATTACGGTATCATCACCACTACCATCTTCATTATCATAATCATCATCATCATCACCATCACTGTCAACATTGTCACTATCATAAGCATGATGTTGATCATCATCATCATCATCATCATTACCACCACTATCATCATCATCATCATCCCCACCACCACCACTAACGTGACCCTTATCATCATTATCATAATCATCATCATCAATGATCACAATCATTTTCATCATTACCTCTGTGTCCTGTTGGCCCTGGGTGTTGGAGGGGTGACGGTAGGGGTGGGCGAGTTGGTCCTGGTGCTGGTTTGGGAGGCTATCGGTGTGGACTGAGTACTGGAACACATCGAGTCTCGCTGTTGGTCACCAATTTCTGAGGAGGGGATGGAATAAAGTCAAACATTACACCAATAATAATATGACTTAAAATCTAATTTCAGTCTTCTCTTCAATAGATCGGTTCACAATACAAATTACAACAACAAAACATGCAGATTTCTTGCTTATGCACATGAACTTTCAAATGGAATTAAAACCAACCAAAATCCTTACAATTTTTTGAGTACCAATACTCAAGTGTACCTTTAACTTGACCTAATCAAATCCATTCTTTGAATCCCCCTTTAGTTGATGGTATGTTTGGCAAACCACAGGTAAGCATTAATTTGCTAATAGGTTGTGTTTAATATTGTTAGATAATTTGTTTACTTCTGGGGGAAATGGCAGAAAAAACATTATATATTTCTATGACCTGAAATCGTGTGGGGAAAGAAAACTAAGACTTACTGTCTCTGTTGTACTGTGCCTTGATGCTGACATTGTTGCCTGCCCTGGTCAGAATAGTGACCGCTAGATCGTAGGTTGCTCGTCGCAGGTTGATTCCATTGAACTATGGGAAGGATTGAAAAATAGATATACAGTATACCATCATCATCATCATTAGAATAACCAAAACAATCTTCATCATCACCACCACCACCATCACCATCACCATCATTCTCATCATCATCATCATCATCATCATCATCATCATCATCATCATCATCATCATCATCATCATCATCATCATCAATCATCATCATCACCATCATCCATCATCTTCATCATTGTCACTGTATGACGTGAGGGAGCTGATAATTATGATTTGAACGTTTTATCCCTTCAGCTTTACTATTTCTATTTAGTAACTACATAGTACACCAACATCTCAAAGGCAATAGGTGGAATTCACAAAGGAGGTTTGTACAAACAATGGTTTAAACCATGGTTTACATCTATAGAATGCCATTTGTAAACTGATGGAGACAGAATGTTAACTCCTTACTTGTTAACAATGTTCATAGTACACATTTACTACATGCACCAAATAAATGTTTGTCTTCTCAGATGGTGACATTTGCTGGTTAGCAAGCACTAACAGTCATATCATTACAAATTAAGAATTGTTTTACTTGTATACGAGCAGCACTCCATAGATGTAGACCATGGTTTAAGCCATGGTTTGTACAATACTCTTTTGTAAATCCGGGCCATTAGGTTCAACTCACCTCCAGGATTTGATCCCCGTACTTGAGGCCGGCCCGATCAGCCAGACTGCCCTCCGTCACAGAGTTGACAAAGATTCCATCATTCGTACCCTTCGTTCCTTCCTTGATGCAGAAACCAAGTCCAGGCTCCAACATCTTCTCAATCTCAATATAACGAGGATCATTTGGCCCACTGAAGATTTAGAAATGAGAATTATTATAAGAAGATCAGCAAATCATTATAGTTCATCCCAATAAAGTCAATAGCACTTTTAAATGAAAAAGCTGACAAAAGATCCACCCCTTCATCAATTTCTTGACCGTCTCAACATTTTCTGTATTTAAATGTAGCGAGGATGTTATATATTTCAGTTTCGAAGATAAAATCACTTACCCTTCTGGGATCACATTGACGATTGGTTCAAAAGATCCGGTTGGGGACAGCCCAGGGGAATCGTCTATGGTGCTGGGCGATGTCGGACTACTGTGCCCAGAGTGCAATGAACCTGAGGAGGAAGAATATTGAGGGGGATAAGTAATGGGGCAACAAGTTTGTTTTTTCCATAGAACTACTACAAACAAATGTACATGTTCTCTTCGAGATTTTGAAATTCCCATTATGTTTAACAATAAAATAGGGAATATATACCACATTTTATGATTCCATCTTATTTTTCAATCACATATTAATTCAATAAGAGGGTCATGTAATAGTTTAAACAAGAATCAAGATTATTATTTATTATTCCTAACATAACAACCAGTAAATTTGAAAGGTTCAAATAGTGCAATAAAAATAAAATCACTATACAATCTTTTATACCTAACGTTTTAATTGGTAAAAAAGTTAAAATGGCCCACCTAAATCTGATTGGCTCGAGGGTCCAGGTAGACGAATCCTGTTGAACTTCCCCTTGCCGGGCAGCGATCCTGTCCTGGAGTCGGCATTCATGTAGCCCATCCTGTAGGAGTCCAGAGGGAAGTCAGAGCTGCAGCTGAGGTTTGAATCTTGATGCCTCCTGCGCTGCTCTGGCAGCGAGGCATGCGAGATGGCCATATCTTCGGCGCGATGCGGGAAGAATTCTTCCGGGAAAAAGGGTTCGTCCTGGCGGTTGAAGTTGACAGGCGGCAGTGGGTAGCTGGTGGCCTGGTAGGTTGGCACATTGTTGGGTGCCACGATCACCTGCGCAGGTGCGGGGCCCATGGGGTACCCCCACTGGCCCTGCCAAGTGTTGGAGTAGTGGCCAGGGGTGCTGGGTTCAGACGATAGGGAGCCTGACCCCCAACCTGTGACAGGTTCTGCTCGGACAAGCTTCAGGGGCTCCACCTGCGACACATGGCTTTCATAACCCATCGTCATCTTGGCATGTACATGATGTTCCACCCGCGGCACTATTGCACTTTCACTCGCTAGATTCTTCACCTTTGAGACGACTGGTACTGACACTGGACGAAACACAGAGGTCTGGGCACTTGGAATCTCCACCTTACCAACGTGGACATACTCTCGCTTGGTCTTTGGCTCCGGGTCATCGTGAAAGCCATTCTGCTGTGGCAAGTCTTGCCCATTCTGTTTCATGCTGTCAGTCCTTGTGTGACCTTGAAAATTGTTTGGAGGACTAATGGGAGACACTTTAACAGTCGGGCTCTGAGGCGAATTCAATGATTTCTGACTTTTACTATCTGCCTTACCAAAGGAAGGCTGTCTACGCGAATCCGAACTGCTTGAGGATCCTGACGTCGTCACGTGTCTAAGAGATGCTTTGAAGGACGAGGTACGACTGGGAGGTGTGGGCTTAACAATAGGATCAGGCTCTGTCCAGAAAGAACCCTCCCCATGTATCGGTATTGGTTCCCTTTTACGCTTTTTTCGTCCATCCTTCCAAGTGTCTGGGTGTCCGTGAGATTTCGGCCAAGTACTGTGGTCCTTGACAGGGCTGCTCTCTTTGCGAGTGTTCGTTGGAGCTGTCCTAATCTCAACAAACTCATCAAATCCATTTTGAAGCTTTTCGCTCTGCCCTTTCTGTGTGACCCAGTCTGTGTGGAAATCATCCCTATTACCGGGATGTTTGCGATCCCGCTTGCGTTCACCTTCTATGTCGCGTCCGCTGCTGCTTGAAAGGCTTCGCACGTGACCCTGATGCACCTGGCGTAGCATGGCGCTATCAAACGATCCTTGTAGCACATGAGTCGAGGGCTCTGGGGCATCTAGATAACCCTCATGAGACTGTGGTCTCCGTTGTTGCACATTCCCGTTGTAATTAGGCACATTCAGTGACCGGTTGTGGACACTTCCGTTGTTGCACTCTACCCAGTTGGCTTGGCTTGACTTGTTATTGGGCCCATGCGGCTGAAAAGACAGACGACTTTGGTCGTTCCATTCAAAGCGTTTGGGCCTCCGTTGGTCGGACTGTCCGACTGTAAAGCTCTCACGATTCCGACTCCCTCTGATAAACTGCGGAGGAAGGTCCTCCATACCAACGTCTCTCCCATACGAGTGATCGTTTGATGAGTTATCTTGTAACGGTCTGATGATGCCGTTCGTGAGATCCTGACCCTCAAGGTTCCCCTCTGAGTTGTGGCTTCTCCTGCGCCCGTCATCCTGTGAGAGCGACCTACGAGGATGTTCATTGACTTGCTCAAATGAGCGTCCATTCATGTCCCTACTGCCTTCCCGCATGTGGTAGCCCTGGTAATGGACGACCTGCATTGAAGTGGGAGACAAGGTAGTGGGAGATGGCAGTTGCACATGTTCTACTTGCTGATGATGCAGTTGGCTCTCTGAGCCATCGTAGACGACTGGCCCCGGATACCCCCTCCTGCTATCACGATGCTGCAAGTCCCCTCCACGTTTCAGCGAGTTCTGAGGGTAGTCTCCGACCACTATCCGATTCATTGATGTCGCCGTCATCGTTGCTGACGTCAACGACGTCGGTGTGGTCGGTTCGCGCAGTGAGTTCTCCCGGGAGAGGGCCAGAGGCGTGCGCTCGCCGCTATTGTTGGCAGAAGCGCTTTCGTGGCTGCCCTCCCGTGAATGCATGCTCTCCCGTCGTTTTGCGTCCTGCACATAGTCCCACAGTGCCTTCTGCACCTTCTCAGACTGGGCACTCAGATTCTTGCCACCTGTACCCTGAGGATTCCCATTCCTATCTGCTTTCTGCTCTTGGATCTCCACAGCTGGCAAGCTATTCCGCTCCGGTATCTGGTGTTGGATGTCCACCGGGAGATTGTTCCTGTCCAGTTTCTGAAGCTGGACATCTACCGGGAGGTTGTACAGCGCCATCGTGAGGCTCGACTTGGACGAGGACATCTCATGGCTCTGGAGAGACTCTCCTGTAGGACTGGTGCTGGATGACAGGGACATCCCGGTCACCCTGACAACGCTCAGCATCACAGACTCGCTGTTTGTAGCTAGCATCTTCTCAACTTCTGACACAGACTTGTTCTCCACCAGATAGCCATCCACCTACAAGAAACAGAGATAAGAGGAGAATGTTTGAATGATTGCAATCGCCTCTGGGCATAAATTCAGTGACAAAACTTCTTTGCCCAGAATGTAAACACATTTGAGATATTCCTAGAAATTTCTAATTTAAACTTTATTTGCAGATCTATTTTCACGCTAATTGCCTTCAAAAGATGCCCACTGAAGCATAACTGAACTGTTTTACATATGAAATATTCTTAACAATTTCTAAATTAAACATTTGTGGTAGATTATTTTCATGCTAATCTTTTTGTCCACTTTTGCCTCATGATACACCCACTAAACCATAACTGAACTGTGTCTCCTGCTCATACTCACGTAGAGGATGCGATCGCCAGGCAGAAGGCTGCCCTCTTTGGCAGCGGCAGAGCCAGGCATGATGCGACTGATAAAGACCCCGTGATCTAGGACAAGTCCATGCTCCTTTCCGCCACAGAAAAGCTTGACTGCATGGTGACGCATCCCAGATGGACGCCTTCTCTTCACAACCTGGTAATAAAACAAAAATGAAAATGATGATACAAAATTTCTTAACCCATTCCTTGAGATTTGCAAAACCCCATAGACTTTGTACATAGCTCACCCGGTTCCCATAGGCAAAGGGTTAACTGATGAATAGATGATGATGATGATGATGATGATGATGATGATGATGATGATGATGATGATGATGATGATGATGATGATGATGATGATGATGATGATGATGATGATGATGATGATGATGATGATGATGATGATGATGATGATGATGATGATGATGATGATGATGATGATGATGATGATGATGATGATGATGATGATGATGATGATGATGATGATGATGATGATGATGATGATGATGATGATGATGATGATGATGATGATGATGATGATGATGATGATGATGATGATGATGATGATGATGATGATGATGATGATGATGATGATGATGATGATGATGATGATGATGATGATGATGATGATGATGATGATGATGGGACAAGGAACATGAGGGTTATGCCCATTTGAACATCTTTAGAAATGAGCGAATAAGCATTTCCATATTGCCTGCAATTAATCATTCCAATTGCAAGTCAAATTTAAACTTGCCACAATGCCTCCACTTCCAGGAACAGAATGGTAAACAAAAATAAAGAATTGTATCATTCAAATTCATGGAGCTTGAAGTTGATTCTAAATAAAAATCAAGCAAACTAAAAGGAATACCCTAGCTTATTGCTGTTCGCACCTTCTATCCACCTGTTGATGTATATAATTTTATGTTGATAGTACAGTAGTTGTCATTTATCTCTGCCTATAGACGAAGGATCTGCCAGATTCGATAGCTCGCGGCTACATTGACTTACGTTTGATGACACTTGCCTTTATTAGTGGACAAGCAGTTTTTATATTTAAAAGGAATAAATTAGGCATTTCATGTTTTTTTCAATTATTATACTTTTTCGTAAATAGCTCACCATGTTGAGTAAGCCTCTGCTGTTCTTGACGGCTTGCAAAGCAACGCTACGATCTCCGCCATTCGTCAGATCAACGTTATTCACACGGACTACGCAATCATTCACCCTGTATGGAGAAGAACAGAGAAAAGTGTTGAATAAATAATAAAACAAATCGATGTAACATGTTATTCTTACATTAAAAGTGTATAACAGCAGATTACCCATGAGATATCCATTCACCATTTTCCTCGAGCAAATGACTTTCCCCTTCAGCCAGTAATTTTTGTTACTTCATCAATTTTGTTTTATCTCATTCTCGATTTGTATGTTTTTTAAATGTATATATGAAGAGTGTTGAATCAAATTTGAATTTGAATTTGAATATACATGAATGATAAACTGTATATGCCAATATTCTTCACAATCATTTGTTCGTATGACTAGAATTACTACATGATATATTTTTAAATCAAAAACTTGAAGTCAGGATGAGCATCAACCATCATTGTCTTATTCTTTGTGATGACTGCTGAAGATTCTTTGAAGATACATTCAACAAAGTCCAATTTGAAGGTGTTCCATTCATTAACTTTATATATATTTTCCCTAAAAGTGATATTTGAGACTTCAAATATATACCATATCATTGGAAGATTCTTGAGAATGATTTGTGATCACTACTGAACACTCTTCAGGAAACTGCAGGTCCCTGTTGTATTCACATGTCAACTTCTTTTCTAACCCCCAAAATCTCTTTGGATTAGTTTTTTAACACTAAGTTCGCTCACCTCAGATGACCATCGGCAATGCTGCCTTTGTCCACCTTGGTGATGACCACTGAACACTCCTCAGGAAACTGGAGATCCTTGTTGCATTCACCAATGTCGAATCCTAACATTGTCATGTCATCCCCATCGTCCTAGAGAAATGTTAAACATTGAAGTAATCATTATAATAGGCCGTCTTTATGAAGCAAAACACTGACATCAAAATTAGATGCTAACATTGTGAATTATTGGCCATGACAAAGACCACGCAACAATCTAAATCTTGCTGCTCTTTACCCAGGTGTACAAATGGGGACCCGGAAGGATGGGTACGTGGTTTCTTATCACTGTGTGTGCTTAACATGCAACTGGAGAATACTCCCTAGGGAGTGGAAAAAGTGCACTTTGTGTGCAGGAGCGACTGCAGTGTGTATCAGTTGACCATGTAATAATAATAGCGCTTATAGGCTTTCTTGCAATTTGCGCTCTATAAGTTCCTGTTATCATATATATGTAATTGCATGAATGTCATTATCCAACTCAAAATTAATTTGTATGCATACCAGCACTGTTTCCAAGAGAACCATAAATAGCAGCAATCCGAGTTGGATTATTGAATGCATTCATCCAAATTCAATTTGTATGCATACCAGCACTGTTTCCAAGGCAACTGTTTCCACCTGCCACTCCTGTGAGTCAGCGTCGATGGCAGAGTCCTTGCTGTGATGCACAATCAGCTGCTGCATCCGAGCCTCTTTCTCCTCCTGCTGTTTCACATTTTGTCTGTAAAAAAAGAAGAAAATATGAGATAACATTTTTTAAAGGCTTTTGCTTCTGCTTCTGCTAAAATCCATCTATAATCACCTGGTATGGCTATCCTATACAATTGCTGTTATTGCAAGCTATCAAAAGTTTGTATACCATCTCAAGATTATTCTTTCCCAATGGGTCTTTTATTTGTTGTCATTTTTTTAAACAGGATCTTTAAGATTTTACAAACACTCTCTAAGCATCTCAATTGTTATTGTAGGTAGATTAGGGTAAAAATAATTCTATATGAACTTTCAGATCAGCTGGCCAGACCCCCTTTTCTCCAAAGTAATCATTCAACCTTTACAAAAAATAAAAAAGGCCTTCACTACTACATGTGGCCCGGGGCTTTTGAAATTGAAATATGTGCCATTCTTCATTCAAATTGACAACTTCAAATAAAAAAACAAGTATGATCATTCGTATATTTCAAAAATGGGAATATAATTCCACTTTTGAGTGACTGCAGGAACTTACTTGACTTGATTCAGCTCTTTGGTGACCTCATTCTTCTTCCTCTCCACATCATCCGTCTTTCGCAGAGCCTCTGCGTAGTTGCTCACGGCGCGATCGCGATCCCTTCGCAGCTTGTCGCAGAGGACACGAATGCTTTCACGCTCTGCGACGATCTTGTCTCTCTCCGTGAAAGCCCAGTCTCGCAGTCGTTTCGCATTCTCCGATTCCTTTAATAGTAAAAACATAATTGTAACAAATTGATGCTTTGTACATAGGAAGAGTGGATTAGTTACATACAGATTGGGGGTGGGGCGGGTAACATGCCCCCAACATGTTGACAAAGGCAATAGAAGACATTGCAGAAAATTACATAAAATATAAAGAAGTGCGAGTTCAATAAAAAAAAAAACACACTTTACGCCACTGCATAAGTAAGCATTTTGAATGACCAATTATTTGTTCAGATATGATTGCAAATATGATTGCAAAATTGTATCATATACAATCAAATGAATCTCCCAAAAATTTGAATATTCCTGCACCTATCCCCAACCTTTGTTAACCTACTTATACTAGTGCTGGTCATAATAACTACCTAAACTTGTTTCCTTGTGTCTTAATCCCATTTAAAAACCAAAAAAAGACCAACCTGAAGTGCTTCCTTGTGTTCCCTCCTCAGATTGTCTATTTTCTTAATCCCATTTAAAATTAAATAGCAAGTCACTAAAAAGAAAGACTAACCTGAACTAATTCCTTGTTTTCCCTCGTCAGATTTTCTATTTTCCTGCGTAACGAGTCCAACTCCTTGTTAACCTCTTTGTACTCGTTGTTGGTGAGTTCCTGCTTCTGCTTGGCCTTGTATTGCTCCTGGACGACTTCCTCAAGCTGGCCGAGGGCTTCCTTCCTTTCGTGCCGTGCCACCCGGAGCTCCTCTTCATACTTGTGTAGCTCCGAAAGGATGCCGTCTCGCTCTTTTTCTGCCATCATGGTGTTGTTGATCATGTCCCGGCAGCGCTCTGAGAGTTCGCTGCTCCGTCGCACCGCATGGTCGTGCTCACGAAGTGTGTCCATGAGCTTCTGGTGAAGCTGTGCACGCTCAGACTTCACATTAGCCAGTTTCTCCTCAGCTGCTTTCCGTTTTGTTGCCTCTAGCTGCGCTTCGTCTTGGAGCTTCTCGATTTCCTTGTGGACGACGTCACGCTCGCTCATGACCAGACGGTACTCGCGAACCGAGTTCTCACGCTCCGACTGTGCCTTCTTGATGGCTTGCTTCAGGAGGCGCACTTCCTGTCGCGAGTTGAATTCCTGCTGCCGGAAGTCCTCCTGTTCGCGGCGCACCTTGTCACATTCTCTTATTGCACTTGTAAACTGCTGCTTCAATGTGTTTCGCTCCTTCACTACAGCATCGATCTGCAGCTGAAGTCGATTGTTCTCCTCCTGGACCTTGTCTGTTTTGTTCATGCTCGCGCTGTGATTCCCCTTGAGTTCACCAAAACGCTTCTGCAGGTTATCGTATTCGTGTTTCAATGTCTCATACCTATCCATTGCCATTTCATACATTCGCTTTACGTCTGGATTACCCATCATGCTCTGTATCCGGAGTTCTTTGAGCTCCTTGGCATCACAATCGTGTCTCTGCCGGAGGTCGTTGATGTCCTGTTGCACCTCGTTCCGCTCCGTCATCAGCTCTTCGTAGAGCCGTTGCAGGGTCTGTAGCTCCCCCCGGAGCTGATCCCCATTTGTCATGGCAGTTCGGTGCTGCTTGCAGTAGTAGTCCGCCTCCCGGCGCGCCTGCTCGCACTTGCGGAGGATGTCCTCATTATCCTGCGTCAGTTTCTCCAGCTTGACCATGGCGTGCTGGCATTTCTCCTGCAGCTTCTCATAGTCCCTCTGGGGAATCCCCTGTGCGAGCTCCCGGGGAAGCCCCTGCTGTGAGGTGCCTTGGGGAGTTCCCCTGTCCATGAGGACCTTCTCAGCCAAGGGTCTGTCCTGGGGAGAGACTAGTGTGTTGCTCGTGGGTCGGGTAAGGGCTTCCTCCAGATCGCTGTCAAGGCTACCCTGACCCGACGTCCCCTTCACGCTGCCCAGTGAACGATGGCTGTGGATGGGAATGGGCTTTGGCATCAACATCCTGGTATCTGTAATGAATAAGAAAAAAAGTACAAAAAATACAGTCAAAATCTTGATCACTTTAGAATAACGTACATCTTGGTAATAACATGCAAGATAGAGCACTTTATATTGTTTGATATTAATCATACGTTCAAACATTTTGTACATTCAATGAACTTCTTCCCTACAACAATATCCATACATGTGTGCAGTATGACGCTCCAGCCTGGTATACCAGTATACCAGCTTGGATGTAGAAACATAACACTTAGATGTACACAATACCTAAAACAAACATGACATTTCCATGGAATTTCCAGTCCAAACATGTGAAAAGATAAGTAGCATAATCCATTCAGATGGTTCAAACACGAAACCAAAAATTTGATTAAAGAATAGAAAGACTCAATCAATTCAGATTACAACATGTAAATACACGTTGCTGTCCTTGATAATACTGGACCCTTCATATAAAACCGCAGACCTTGGTCTAGAGGACAATTAGACCACAGAATAAAAGATATTGTCTGCATGGTTGCAATGAATACGACATATTATATGATTCCCATTGCACCCACTTTTGTAAATAGTGTGAGTTTCTTAGAAAAGTGGGACAGAATAAAAAAAATAATAAATTGCATTGTTGATCGCTTCCTATGACGTCAAAAACAGGTCTGAGTACAACTCGCACACATAGGTGCGTAATGTGTAGGTACTCGGTGGCCTGTACAATATGTGGCACTTTGAGTGTTAAATGATCTCAAAAGAATGGATAATTCAATCATGTATTCACTATTCAGATAGCGGAAATCGCACGTATGATATCAAAGGAAATACAAACTGGATGAAGCGATACAACAACTTTGGCAGTACTATTAAGTACCAACAAATTAATTTTGGCAATCTATTTCCCTGTCATTATCAAGTTGTGAAATATTAATTTTACAGACATAATGTGCCAATGGTAATTTTAAAAGATTTAAACATTGTTTTAAGTTTCATCCCATAATAAATTAATTCATTTTTAAATAATATAACGTTTTAGACCTGACATTGTGACCTTAAGGTAAAGAGCATTCCAAAATCAAAATAGCATGACATTAACTCATTCACACTTATCTGGAATGAACCATATACCGTAGCATGAGTATTGAGGGGACCAGTCCTAAATAGAAGAATATCTGGACAAAGTCAATAGAGTGGTATCTGTAAAAGTATATCAAATATAAAACCAGGGACAATGTTGGGAAAAACACAGAAACACAAGCACATGCCAACTCATTGAGTGACACTCAATTATATAACGCATATGATTTATAATTTGCATAAGAGAAGAAAAAAAATAAAACACTGCACAGTCACAAATTGGCCTATTTGTATGCATGGAAACTAGAAAGGGCATCTCAGAGCAATGAAGGCCATCTAATATGATCTCTATATTACCCATCACATGACATACTCCCAATGTCACTATAAGATTGTCCAATCATTGAGCTTCTGCCTCTGAGAATTATAGGTCCATCCATCAAGGGTGGATATAAACATGTAGTTTACCCGTAGGCGTAAGAAGGCGGGAGCTAAGGGGCTGCAGCCCCCTTCCCCCCCCCCCCCACCCCCTCCCTCAGATCTTTTTACAAAGGCCATATTTGGGCAGATATCACCTTCTATTAGGGCAAACGCACATCATTTTCGGGCAAAACCATATCATATTAAGGCAATCTTATATCCTAATCGGGCCAAATCATGTCACATTCTGGCCATATCATTTCATATTTGGGCAAACTCGTATCAATTCAAGGCAAAACTCATGTAACATTATTGTCAGCTGATAATCAGAAAAGAATATATTCCTGCAAAATACCTCAGCCACCCCTGGCAAGTATATCCCTGCATGCCCATGAGTATTAATATACCCCTGATTGTGTATGTGCCCTATAACCCACAAAACGGCCTAATACCGCCTGCAATTAACTGCTAATGAATAGGCCAATAGGAATACAAGGCTGATTGATTGGTGGTCATGTTCTGGTGAAATTAAATGAAACCATGTCATGATATCTTTTGACACTGACTGTCTAGCACAGTACAAGTGCTTATGCTATATAAATTTAAATTTACTATCAAGAATTGGTAGATATCATATTGCTCTTCCATACCTGCCAAAATAACCCTAGAACAGGTAATAACGATACAAGGCCAGTTGGTGGTCATGTTCAGATGAAATTAAATGAAACCATTTCATGATATCCTTTGGCACTGACTCTCTAGCGCTGTAGCACTTACAGTAAATGAATTTGCATTTGAACCATTAACTGGTAGATATCAAACATGCTCTTCCATACCTGCCAAATAACCCCAAAACAGTTAATGATTTATAGATCTTTAATGTTTAATGTTTGGGCAACTCCACACACACATTAATGATTTAATAAGTTGATTGCTTTGTAGTGCATAATTTAGCTCATTTTATAAGGTATTTATGAAAAATGTTTTACTCATGGAAAATTAATATTTGTATACCCAATTTAATTTAATGTATGATTGACAAATCTTTATTCACTATCATATTATCTTAATCATTAAATTAATGCCAAATTGATCAAGATTGATATATTTATTAATGTTATGATTGATTGTTTATACTCATGCTTTTAAATCGTTAATATGGATATTATAGTATTGCGTGTAATGGTAGTAATATTTTCTATGCAATCATAATGATTAAAATGATTTCCATTAAGTTTTAACATCCCACTTTCTGATTGATTTAGTTTTACGATAATCGTGCAGACATTATATCAATTTAAATAAATTTTTACATGGCTGATTATGCCATCCTGGAAGTTGACATTTTAAAGTAAAGCAGTATAAATATGTTTATCTCTTTGTATACAAAATTTAATATTTATATGTTAATTTGTTTTTATGACTTTGTAAAATTGTACGCAATTCAGCTGGTTAGCTGCCATGTACTTTTATTCAATAAACCATTTTCAATTCACTTCAATTCAATTTAAAGATAGGATGTCATTTGATTGGTCATGTTCTGCTAAAATTAAATGAAACCATTTCATAATATCTATTGACACTGACTGTCTAACACAGTAGCACCTACATTATATGAATTGGAATTTACCAAATGTAGGAATCGGTATATACCCTGTACATACATACATACATGTACACATACATTTTTGAGGATTGCCAGCACACTTGGACAACTTTTGCCAAATTATCAAATTATTGCAAAAAAAGATACAATCAATTGTAAGTTACAATTAATTGTCAGGCAGATCATGTGTTCTAAATGCGCATATCTGATTGGTTGAAACACACACATTTTCTGACTTACAATTAATTGTAACTTTCAATCGATTGTATCTTTAGTATGTAAAGTGCATAGAGTCATTTTGACTATTATGCGCTATATAAATATATATTATTATTATTATTATTATTATTTCTGCAACAGGCCTGGGTCATATTCCTGAAACAGAAATGCACTATTTCTGTGTCATTTTTTAAAAAACACAGACAAGGTAACATGCACCTGGTGATTGTTCACTTGAACTTGCCTTGAACCAATTTAATCATCGGAGCACAAAGCACTCATATAAAAGCTGTCAGTTTATGGGGAACCGACATACACAATATAGGCTGAATACTGTACATTTTGTTGAGTATAACGGTCACACCTGAAACGATCGCTTTCATATTGGTCTGCGTTCGATTCGATTTGTTATTGGTGATAATTCAGGCATCATTCGTGCTTGTCTAGGACGAATAGACTTTGTTTGGTTTTCTATCGGTATTGTTTTTTTGCCCAACCAGAGCTAGACACAACATGGTATTTAAACAGCATGCATCATAAATTGCATAAGCCCTACTCAAATGTTTTCTGAATCCTAAACCCAACACAAGCCCAACACTTCTGATAATAGACCAACATACAACCATCAGTAAACGGACATCATGTTCAATAACTGGGCCTGTTTCACAAAACTTATTATAATTTGTGTAAATGTCCAATTATTGTAATTACCATAGCAACAGCTATAATGCTCCCAGCTGATTGGCTGTTGACAACATAGTAGTTACAATAATTGGATAATTACATAAATGGACAAGTTTCATGAAACAGGCCCCAGGATTTTGTAAGTTTGAGGCTGGGTTCATAGTCGTGTGACTAGAGTATTAGGCCTTCAGGTAGATACAAGATTGTGTGGCGGAAATAAGACTTAAGAGAGAAATAATTAATCTAAAACCTTGCCCAGCTACTAGTCATGCATGTCATCAGTCGTTAATTCGAGAGAGCATGATTAGGATTTAATAAATTAAAGGCAGGTGTCATTGTTCATTAAATTCACATAAGCCAACTGACAGGTACTCTTGATGAAGACATCTACTACAAACTGACAGATAGCGCCAGGCTTACCCTAAGACTCAAACGTCCCAGGTTAATTGTATGAGTAATGCCATGATGTTGATCCCCTGAAGCTGGGGCATCAGTCTATGGACAAATCTATCATAAATCAGGGCTCGCGTTAGCACTAGCCTAGCTGATGGCCCTGGGTCAGTCAAAATGTATGTCAGGCAAGTGAAAATTAATAAAAGTCTGACGTTAGTGGCCCAATCAGGCAGCAATAGAATATTGGGCATTATTCCATGGTATGCCTAATTCATAATTCCTGTTTTAGAGTGGGAAATTTTGAATAGCACTGTAGACAGTTTACAAGTGAGAAAACAAAATTTGGAGCCATAAATGTTTGATTAAAAAATCAAAGTATATTATTTTATTTTCCCCGACTAGGCTACAAGCAAAAGTAATTGAGTGTGAAATTGAGACAAGCCGTTAAGACTGTGTATGTGAAACACAGAGGGTTAACCCATTGCTTACAGGAACCAGGTGGGCTATGTACAAAGTCTATGGGGATTTCAGAATCTCCAAGGGAAAGGGTTAATACAAAATTAGTTCAAGGTCTGCTGCTTACAAAAGTTGTTTGGACAATGTAATTTGTTCAATGTCATGATCAGCATCATTACACAAAATGCATATTCCCAATTTAATTCCCTCGTCGGTGATTTCCACTCGTCAGGCAAGATAATCACCTCCTCCACTTCCACGCCTCATTACAGAAAACAAATGTTACTACAATCAACCTTGTAAAAGTTGAATCCTCTGCGATTTCAGACTGTAGAAACCTTAAACTTAGGCAAATTTAAACTGTATGTGGGGAAAGGGGAATATACAATGTATTATAACATAGAAAAGTGAACCAGAATATAAACCGATTAGAACTAAGCCAAATATTTTACTCGCTGTAGTTTTACTTGTGGCGGTTGACTATTTTTAAAGGTGGTCGGATTCGCAAATCAGACACGCGGTGCTGTCTTGCAAACGCATCGCGCATGGTGCAATATACACACTGGCTCATTGTTTCATGATCCCAATGCAATACTAGAAAATAACTTTTTCCAGCAAGTTTGTGCTAATTTCGTACCTAATGTGCTATTCAAGTAAAGAATCTAATAAAATATCTAATCTTCCTTCACTCTAAAATGGCTCATTAATGGTTACTACACACTGGGGTTCAACACAACTACTTAGTGATAATGGTGCTTTCATAGTAGTGACGTACATTACACACAATTCCCTAGCTCGAATACATTAATGTTTCTTCCGTGCTAGATCTAGAACGCAAATGTATAAGCGATTCAAGACAAACACTTCATACAAAATTGATTTTGCAATACTATGAACTGGTTCCATAATGGCCATCACACAATAGAGAGTAAAAATAACGTACATTACACACAATTTTCTAGCTTGACTACATTAACCCCTTGACTACGGGAACCGGGTGGGCTGTGTACAAAGTCTATAGAGATTTCAGAATCTCAAAGGGAACGGGTTAATGTTTCTTCCTTGCTAGATCTATATAGAATGCAAATATTTCATCAATAATTGATTCTTCCACTCGCTAAAAATGCTTGATTGATGGCCATCGTGCACTACATAGTAAACAAAGAAAATATTACGTACAATACCCTTGCGATGATGCAACTGGCGGCGGTGGTCTGGGGCTACTGCTATTAATGGGTTTGCTTTGGTAGTATGTTTGCAAATATAGCTTCATTAATTGATTTTTTTTTGCACGAGAGCTAATGATGATCGACTTGGATATGCACTTAAAGCTGCTGTTGGGGTATTGCAGTGCAATTTCTTGATGACAGGAATTGCTTTAACAGTGTCATTTACAAATGGTATAAATTATAGTAAATTAATTCCAGAGTGTCTGATGCATAGCAATGGATTGCTAACATCAGAACTAATATAAAATAACAAAATCTTGTGATAAACCAGTATGCCTGACACCATGACCACATGGAAATGAACACATGGGGCAGTGTTGAAATGCTTCAGTTCAAGTATTATTGACACCGGCCAATGTCAGAAAATCACAGTATTTTTTAATTATACAAATATGTCTACAGGCAATTTGATGCATCCAGCTCATTTTAAAAGCGGATTATGCAACCACTGCTGTTTGAGTCTGCTGCTATGTCAGTGGTTACTTAACACGCTCGTATGACGCATATATATGTGCCTTTGGAAATACATGGCAGCCTCCCGTGGTCAGTCAAAATAGATGATAGTGATCTTAAAAACATTGGTTATTTTCATTATAAGTGATACCTACAAGGAAATTTATGACTAGAAGTCACAGGAATTATCCACTTATATAGAAACAATGACCAAAAATGCTAGCCATTGGCTTCCCTTGTTGGTAATGTAGCCAGTACATATCCACTGATGGCATATGATGGATGTTGATGCTATTTAATGTATCTATAAGGTCAGATAGACTGTATGAGCTTTCAGCAAAAGCAATCTTTCTAATTGCAATCGACTAACCCTCTGAGATCACAAATGGAAGAAGTATAGTATTTAGGGGAAGTACCAAGGGGGTAAATCTTTGTGAGGGCATTAAGATCAGGTCAAACTGCTTCTTGTTCGAAGAATTCAGACCCTGTAAAATTTACAGTATAATACCCACTATGAAATTATACATGTTCATAAGAACAATAATTCAACATCCATGTATAGAAAGGAAACACATAATCACATATATCTACACACAATACTTCTAATGAATACATGCAGGAGTCTTTTCTTGTGGCATTTCTAAAAACAAAATTGTATACAGCTACCTCACGATCCACATGAGCACAGACTTGCAGGAACAAAATAAGACAGGGCCATGGGGCAATCAAAACCCCAAAATGCCAACAACAACCCAGTTATTACAACGCAAAACAAATTTTGGTGGGCTATTTTTAAGGTAGGCAAGCTTGAAATGTAGCCCAGCAAAACATTATTTCATTTTTGTTTGTTCCTTGCAATAATGTTTGATGCTTTATTATGAATACCTACTCTTCATTTTGTGTGCTTCCCCAGCCATCTCCACACAGTAAAAAGGTTGATTCCTTCGCAGACAGAGCTTCACGAAATTCAGTCTCTTGCGCTGACAGAGCGTCAGCGCCGGCGTGTCTGAATATAGCAGAGACACGGCAGCAGCATCCGCGTTAAGATTGCCATCCAACTTCCACCCCTGAACAAAGATGGGTGCATGTACCCTTCCCAAATCAAAGCTTGTCTTGCCATCAGTACCGTGCTTGAACCCTTCAGTATTGTGCGAGTTGTCGTTCATGGACCAACGCACCGCTTTTGTTGTCGGGTTCACAAAGACGCAGTCCCTGTCACTGCCGACGCATTCCTCCTCATAATTCCCGTTTGAGACCCACGGCTTAGAATTCACGGCCGACGCATTGATGAAGACGTCGTTATGATTGCCATTCAGCGTGCGGCCAGTGTCTCTGACTGACTGCAAACCACAAATATCATCGTTTCTCTCCAATCTCATCGCATCACTCCTCTTTCTGGATTCCACATTGTAATGCCCATTCAAAGGTGGGCTCCCTCCTTTCCTAGCTTCCAATTTGTGATACCCATTCGAGAGCTTACTCTCTCCATTTGTGAATTGGCTTCCCCCATTGTGTGCCGTCGTGTTTATGTACAGATCGCCGCTTTTCACGCCCGACTTGACGCTGCGATAGCCGTTCACTGGGATTTTCCTCACGGCCGAGTACCTGGCGTCCACGCCTCCCGCTGTCTTGTTGCGGAAGACGAACTCGACCTCCCCGCCATCGCCGTGGCTACGCACCCTGTTGGAGGCCGTGCGACCCGTAACACCTTTCACACCGGCATTACTGACCTTACAGCCATTCACGCCGTTCCCGTGGAGACGCCACGTGCCCATGAGAGGGATGCGCTTGTTCGGGTTGTGCTGGACTGCGCCAAAGTTGGAGATGACGATGGGTTTGGCCGATCCATCTCTCGGGGAACTCTCCCCGCTGGAGGACAGGTGATCTGTGTCAGAGTCAAACATGGCTGATTGTTGCCGCTTGTGCCCAAGCGCCCGCTTCTTAAAAGCCATTCTTCATCATAATTTATTTAGAGACGTTCAGTGATTTCTCCCAAAATGACAAAGGTTTTAAAGTTGAAGCAGAATGTTCAAGGATTGTTTTTCCTAAAATTACAAGATTGGCGAATAGAGGATTGCAGTGAAATGAGAATTGGAGAGAATAATTGCAATGTTCAAATAATACCGATTTGGAGAGCGGAATCACATTCTCCCATCAATGTTATTGCTCACTCATAGTTTTCTCCCAAATGACAGATATTTTGAGAGTTTAATACTAGCAATGTGATCACATTTTCCATCTACGTGCACTGAGCATTGTCCCCCAATAACATAGGCCTGGAGTACTAATCTCATCAATTACAGTCACTGTTCAGTGATTCCCTTTTCTCCCAAAATCACACAGATATGGGGCAATATTTCTATCAATTACCGAATATACAGGGGACGCTTTTTCCCCTCGAAATCACAATGATGGAGAGCAATTTTTTATTAACAATTAGACCCAATGTCAATGATCCTTTCCCCCCAAATCAGAGAGTTTCAGTGCGCTGTTCTTAACAATTAACGTTAATGACACAAAGTCACGCTGTCAGACAGTCTGTCCATTGTGTTTCGTGCTCAATCTGGTCAATGTCATTTAGTCATTAATTGCAACAACGATGTCAATTCTGCTTGAAATCAGTTCACTTTTGAGGTTTCTACCCTCGGGCAAAATCGGCATTTACTCGTACAAGCTGTGGTCTTCATCACTCTAAATCCATACACATCGCAGAATCCAACTTAATCACGTCTCCTTTTCACGATCCTGGTTTTGTACGGGATAATGAATTTCAGGCGCGCGAATGATTCCCAAAGAACACTTATTTTTGTATAGACTAAGAGCAGGTAAACAGTCAATTTGAGGCTAGATTGCTTTTGTCCCGCAAATTGAGAGTAGCAACTGTCACTTCAATTTGTCGACTGAATTCTCCATTTGATGTTGACTCTCTCTCGCACCGTTGTCGATACCCTCTGATTCTCACTCGCTTCATCAAGGTCTTTATCCACAACTAATTGACATCACTTGTTTTTGGAGTTTCTCTTAATCTCAAAGACAAAAACAATAATTAAAATTTGTGTTTGTTGACAGAGGAAAATAAGTAATGTCAGTCTCTTTTCTGTGACCAATTTTCCGAGCTGAATTTTAATGCATTTCCATATTCACTTCAATGTTTCACGAGGTATTGATAGAAGAAGCCAATCAAAATTCGCCTCACATCTGGATTAACAAATCAGGTGAAAGTTAATATCTCAACACGCTTTTCATCCACATCTCAGAAATGAAAATGTATGTATCCGCTCCCGATATACATGTAGGTATAATTTTAATTTTGCAATTTAGAAATGACACTTCCTTCTTTCCAGTGGTTATTAAGCACACACTCAATCGTTGATAAAATCAAATGTGTTTGCATTCCTGCATTGCTTTGACAATCAAGTCTAATCCCGCTTCGTCTGGCGTCTTATTACATTCTTCTCATCCAGGAGATAAATTATTGCATCCGGAAGAAGGCCACCACCTTTTATGAATTAATGATGCAAATTTGGTCTTTTATTGCAGATATCAGATTGTAGTTCATGAACAGAACATATTGCTTGTTTCAAGAAATCGTGTTAGCTGTCTTGCTAGGTTTGTGAGTCATTACCAAATAACATTCCAGCAAAAAGGTACATTTTTAAGTTTTTCATAAAAAAAGTGTCAACAGTACTTAGTTAGTTTTGATCCAAGATGAGACATATTTCTGTAAGTCATTCCAGATAGAAGACAATTCCAGCAAAAATATTGATATTGCTTGATTCAAATGGTCACAATAACAAAGTTCTACTCCAAAATAGATATACTATGTAGACAAATAGACAATTGCTGGCATGAAGATGATTTACAACATAGCGTGTAATGTTTTCCTCTTCTCTCCGACAAGATTACCCAGGCTCCCTCTGAGCTAATCCATCAAACAAAATGTCCCGGCAGGCGTACTGCAGAGAGGGACTCACACAGTCCTACGAAGAGGCAGCAGACAGGAGCAGAAAGGTGAACTTTGTTAGTCATAATATAACAGTAAACACGGTAAACTTAGGAAGTCGTATATAGGCAGACGCAATGGGTAAACTTTCACAGTTGGTAGCAGCCAAGCAGGTGACTCGATGTACTGTCTCTCTCTCTCTTTACTTTTCTTGTAAGTTTATCGCTTGTGCCAAAGATAGCTCACTTTGCAAATAACGGATGAGAATCAAGTAGCCGTGAGAGTCGAGCTACAAAGTTTCAGCCAGAGTTGAGACTATATCGAATGAAGTAAATATATCTGGTTGACGAGGCTTGAATGTAAAAACTGGAATGTATATTTACTAAGTACAAAGTTGTTGCAAGTGCGAGTTTAGATAAGCAATCAATCTTGCAAGATTTTGAGACAAAATACAACTTGCCTCAAGAGATAATTCAAACATTGAAGTAATCACATTTATATCTTTGAGATAGCTCACTCTCCGAGTAGATAAACAAAGTACAACTAGACTGCTGAGGTCTGGGAAAGAGAATAATAAAACTAGTCCAAGAGACTGAACAAGAGGTTCATAGAAGACAACTAGCGCTCCAGCGATATATATATAGTTAATGAGGCAATTATGCTGCACGTCTCAGCAAGGGAGATGATGTGTTCATGTTTCATTTACGTTTCAGGTGTGTTCAGGTGCGCTCACAGTCTGTGTGCATATCCCACTCCGCTAAACCTCGCACAGCAAATTTGATTCTTCTCTTACTTTTGCGAATGCTCCTTTGACCACACGAGGAGATGACCAAAACTCCATTTATGCTGCTCAGGTGTGATCAAAGCTTGCTATCTGCGCACATCTTTAGAATTCATTCACGTTTTGCTGAGAGATCAGAAAAAACATTCCTCTTTATAGCCACCCCTTGACACAATTGCTCAGGTGCGCTCCCTGCCTCCACACAAATATTTAATTCAACTCGGTCGGGTCTGGCAGAAAGCAGAAAAGTAATTTTTGGTTGATCTTTCCCCTGGGTTACATAACCTCATCATGCGTGGTCCGGCATGGAGATAATCAATCTCATCTCAGGGGGACATCGTCCATTAAAATAGATGAGTGCAGGGGGTCCATTCGGTCTACGCAGCTTCCTCTTTTAACCTGTTCCCTCCTAGATGTTGCAATCACCATAGTTAATACAGGGCCCACCAGGTTCCCATAGGCAATGGGTTTATGTCCAAACAATAGTTTTGTTTTAATTTGTTGTGGTAAAGAGCTCTAAAACAACCACCAGTCATAAATGTTAAAGCAAAGAGTTATAATCAGAAAAGTAACTCCTAGATTAAAGCAATTTCACAGAGATAGAATTATTCTCTCAGGTGAGACATCGCAGTTAATGAAGATGAACTTTTAGGAGTCCTATTGGTATCCACAGCTCTCATCATGTATCCAGACGTTGGTTTTGTTTGAAAATGTTCAGATCCACAGTGGCAATCACCTCCGGAGCATACACGTTTGTTGAAGCAATGTACGAAAGATGCTTTGAGAAGTGAACAAGGGCAAAGTTCCAGCCGCAGATGCAATTTAAAAGGTTTTCCTTGAAGACGATGCAAAGATGTAGTTAAAATGGACAGCTACTCTCCATCACTGTTGCTATGTAACGCAAGATCCGTCAAATAGATTTTGCTTTCTTTAAACAAGGTTTTCTTCTAAGATGAAGAAACAAGATGCTTTTCCATTAAAACAAGGACAAAGCTTCTTGTCCATCGATGTTGTGATGTAACATTCATCACATTACGTGGATCCACCCACGATAAAGTTTTAATTGAAGATGATGAAGAAGAAGATACACATTTGAAAAGGCATAAATGTATCACAAAATTAGAGCAAAGTTCTCCTGGCCACTCCTCTCTATTCTTGCTACATTACACAACTCGATCCGTCAAATATCTTGCTGAAGATTTTTCATCAATCTGAAGATGCCTGATGTAAAAAAAAGTACCTAAGGTCAAAGTCCTCCCTGCCGCTCCTCTCAATCGCCGTTGCTAGGCAACTCAGGATATGTCATTCCACTTCCGCGACTCTCCTCTATTGCTTTAAATGTTCATGTTGCGCTGATGGTTGTCGTAATAAATCGTTTCTCGCTTTCAATCCATGAAAATGTTCAGGTTGCGC
Source organism: Echinarachnius parma (assembly GCA_037951105.1). Classification (NCBI taxonomy): domain Eukaryota; kingdom Metazoa; phylum Echinodermata; class Echinoidea; order Clypeasteroida; family Echinarachniidae; genus Echinarachnius; species Echinarachnius parma. Next base: position 85,603 of record JBAMJV010001094.1, on the reverse strand, counting down.
TCACTGAAAATTGTTCCCGCTTTTAGTAAATCATTGAAAATTTCAGGTTGCTCCGACTGGAAAATCTCTCCCGCTATCTGTGCAAATTTAATATCCGGCAGTATGGTTTAGTGTTGAGTTCTGATGTGTTTACTGATGCAAGGGGTTAAAGGGATCTAGTAACATTGTCTGAATCCACCAAACTCACTTGCAACTCCAATGGCTATTTCACGCCTGCTTTTTTTCCTCAAGATTACTAATAGATTACTTACTATCAAATTTGGATGGTGGATGTTTTTCTTTTTGTGCACGTCGGCTGTTTTTGGTGCAATCATTTTAGTTGCCTTCTTCTGTGAAACACTACTATTCTTAATTAATTTAACAACCACAAGCCCATGTACACACATAATAGCAGCAGGAAATGAACATTACTCCCTGGAAATCACTATAGTATGCCAATAACACTTACACTTATTACATGATAACTCTAAAATCACTGCTAACAATTCAAAGTCACATTTTATCATCACTGTTATAGAGACACGGATTTTCCGCAATCGCGGAAAATCGCGGAATCGACCATTTGAAACGGAAAACGGAAAAAAAAAAAAAAAAAAAAAAAAAAAAAAAAAAAAAAAAAAAAAAAAAAAAATCATTTTTTTTTTTTTTTTTTTTTTTTTTCTTTTCTTTTTCGGAGCCCGTTCCGAAAAAAACGAAACCGGGACCCGATGGTGACGGTCGGGAACCAGTGTGACGGACTGAACCAACTAAGCCTTAATCATTAATGAATAAATGTTAAAGATATTTACTCTCTGCCTCTGGCCTGTGGTAAGTCCTTCCTGATATCAGGCATGACACATTCCCCCCAAATTTTGATGATTTGTGGGTGAAAATCATGATTTTACCCTACTCATTGAATTTTGTATGGAGTTCTATGTAAACGGAATTTGCAGTTTTTCACATGTACAAAGTCTATGGCAAAACGGAATTTCCGTTTTTCAGGCAGGTAAAAACGGAATTCCAGATTTTCTGAAACGGAAAAGGCCTTTTTTGAAACGGAAAATCAGTGTCCCTACTGTTACATCTAAAGCTGATGTGAAAACATTATGACAAAGGTTCCTTTATAATCGAGAATCTAGCATCCTCGCTTTTACTTTTGAGAAAGTCAAGTTAAGATTAAAGCTGGTCACTAGACAGAAATAATTCCCCATAAATGTCATGGGCTGGAATACTCACAAGGGAGTGGAGAAAGTGCATAATACAAGCTGTATTGATTGTGGGTGTGGTGTATCTGATAACCAAGGCAATAACATTAGTTGCAGGTCCCTCTGGGAGAACAGTGCAAAAGCACTTAAGAGGCTAAACTGCGTAAGCAAAATTAATATATTATTCATTAGAATCAATGATATTTATTAAAGCTTCCAGAATGAATCATCACATTTTGCAAGGAATCAAGATTGAACACTGTCTAGGGATTTCATAATTCACGACTATTACCATTTTCCCCACTGTGGGTATCAAAAGATTTACAACCGCTCGACACACAATTCTCTTGACTACAATCACGTGCATCAATTTGAATTATTGCTCGTTACATTTACATGCAATCTCCATTTAGGGGATATGAAAATGCGAGAAAAAAATGCTAAAATGTATAAATATTCAGAAAAATAACCAACTGTCTCTAAATAACAATAGATCTAAGGCGCTGATACACGATACCCAGATATGGGAAGAGGAACACGTCTGGGGGTAGAGTTTCTTCCAAACCAGGAGCAGAGGCGAACATCGTCGGATGATAATGATAAGCTGAGCGTCATATTTGACGAAAGTGATATGCCGAGCGTGATCCCATTTGATCCTATCATTGCAAAATGCGCATTGATTTATCCGTGGGGCTCGCGGAGTAACCCGAGGATTTCTTTGCGGCATAAATTAGAGCCATTTTCTGACAGCCCCCATCATGGAAATTAATTTAGGAGCCCCAGGGGGGTGGGGGGGGGGGGCAGGAATTAAGGTTCCTATCCCTGTATGGAATAGCCCCTCATGCACATGGATCATTGTGGTATATTATGCCAGGGGGGTAGGCAGGAATTTAAGTTCCTATTCTTGTGAGTACAGTAAATCTCACCTACCAGCGATAATCAAACTATCATCACATTTCGTGTCACCTTCTTATTTTATCAGCTTACACCCAACTCTTGAAACCCTGGTGCTATTTTATATGTATTCTTTTCCTCAGAACTTTGGCACATTTTTAAATTTTGTATTTAAGTTCATCTAAAACAAATGGCAGTTTCATAAAAGCAGAACATAAATGGGTCAATTAAATAGTGATATAGCAGTTGTTACAATAGTAATTAGACTATTCTTAGCCTGTTCACAATCATTTCCAAACTCTCTTCTTCAACCTTTTTTTAAAAGGTTACAAAAAACAGCCTCAAGCAATGGCACTGGTTAATGAATAGCCATACAAACTCATAACAACAAAAACGAGGGTAAAAGAATCTCACATTAGATTTGTATACACCCGGAAGCCGGTACAAACTGAATTATAACAACAAGAAAGAGTGTAAGGGAATCTCGCATTAGATTTGTTATGCACACGGAAGTTGGGAGCTAAAAACGGGAACAGTACCCCGTACAAACAGACGGTCGCTGGAAGTCACACCTTTTATCGATATGCATAACCAAATAAAACAGACACCTGCAACTAGGATAGCCGGTCGCCTAACTTGATTTATTCAACAGCGAGGCAGAACGAAGGGGACAAAATTGAGGTCCCGTTACTCGGTGCTGTCTCCGGGGATGCTCTGCAAATAAGACAAATGGATTCATGGGCCCCTGTCGTATCATACTCACACACCACACACACAAAGAGATCGCCCGAAATATAAAATCAAAGGCCTTAGACATCTTATATTAATTCCATATTTTGTATCCTAAAGGATAGAGTTGTACTGTGCTCACCTTGCCACCTGCGTCTCTTTCGATTCCATTTAGTGTTCCGAATATGATTTTCTATATTTCGACAATGTTTGGACAAACAAATTTTTGTTGGTTGTATTTTCTGTGAATCTTTTTATCAATAATCATGCCTCTTTCTCTATTCCAGGGCTCGACACTCGCACTGGCCCGCGGACAGTGAGATTGCACTTTCGGGCCAGCAAAAATTTATAAAAGTCATATTTTGGTGGCCCGATCGGGCAAGCAGATTTGCAACCGACATTGACAAAATTAGAAAAGCTTGTTTTCTTCCATGTCATGCTAAATCAGTTTTAATCAGGAAAGAGAAAAAAAATGTTGAATAGTAAAAAGTTTATTCATGAAATAACATTTTGGGGCCAGTAATTTTTTTTTTCGGGCCACCAGAAAAGGGGAAGAAATTATTTCACTGGCCTGACTGGGCCACTGACAAAAAAGTTAAGTGTGGAGCCCTGCTATTCCCATTATTTGTCTTTTTTCAATCTTCTCCTACCTCCTATTCCTAAAAAAGAATTCAATTTAAATATAATAATAATATCGATAACCAAATTATATAAGATTAATTTTGAATGCTTCTGTTTATTTTGGAGTTACTCAAATTCTTCATCAAACTTGCCCGATGTTGGCCACAAGGAGAAAAAGTTACAAGCAAGTTATTAACTGTTATTCCTGTAAATGTACTCAACAACTTATTATGAAGTTTCAAGTGACCGTGATTAATACGAATGGCAACTTCTATGTAGCATCCGATGATGTAACGGCTAAAAACGAGTTCTAATAACGAAACGAGTTGTTGACAACACGCACCGTAATGAGTTTTGCATTCCCGTCCATTAGTTGATATTGCCCAAAATGCCAAAAGAGTCAGCGTCCAATATCCGCTACACTATCTCATTATCCATCCATCTGAATTTACTCTCTCTCATGTGATGAAAAAACAGTGACAAACTACACAGGGATTCTAGGGCAATTTTGTCCCCCTTATGCCAATAATCGTAAAAAGGAGTAAAAAAAAATCTTAATTTGTCATATAATGCTATATAAACCAATTATTACAATGCCCCCTTCATGTTGACATGTAGGCTTGAAAAGTCGTCGTCCTAAAAAATGTTTCCCCTCAAGGCTTTTCTTTAAAAAATCTAAAAGGGCCAAGTACAAACAGAATTGTTCACAATTAGTTTCCTACATTGCACGACAGGTATTTTCTATACAGAGCAGGCTTGAAAATTGGGCCCATCATCCCACCCCCCCCTCCCCCCCTCCCCCCCCTCCTCCTCCCCCCCCTCCCCCCCCTCCCCCCCCCCAAAAAAAAACAACAACAACCTCCCGGTAACTTTCTAAACTTCAAGCTTTCCATCTGTCTCTACTCTGCCTGTCTACAGACTACTATCTATGGCACATTACCCCCACTAATGAGTGTCTAGGTTTGATTAGCCAATCGGGCAGAGATTTAATCTAAAATCCAGTTTCAGGCTAGGGTGTATTGGAAGCTTGTTGATATACGGCATGCAATATTGCCTCTGCGGAAGGTATAAGAGTTTCGCGGCAAATTGTAAAGAAATAATAGAGATTTGATCTAAGATCCCGTTTCAGGCTATGGCGTATTGGAAGCCTTTTAATATACGGCATGCAATATTGCCCCTGCAGAAGGTATAAGTGTTTTGCGGCAAATTGTTAAGAAATAATAGAGATTTAATATAAGATCCTGTTTAGAGCTATGGCCTATTTCGCTGCAAAATTTATTAAATAGTCAGGCATAAGCTGCAGCTTGTGTGATAATACAGTCAAACCTGTCTTAGCGGCCACCTGTCTATAGTGGCCACCAGAAGTGATACCCTGCAGAGAAAAACAGTGATATGGAACCTGTCTGTAGAGGTCACTTGTCTACAGTGGCCACTTTTCTTGCCTCCCTGCTTCCCTAAGGTGGTCTCTATACACAGGCTTGACTGTAGTCCAATCAAATCCGCTTCTCCCTCTACACTCTATATTATATTGTTACATTGGAATTTTGCTTATATTTGTATTGTCCCATAAAGATAGCTATGTTTTTTATTCAAGTTTGTGAGAATAAACAAAAATGCAATGTATTCAGCTCAGGCGTGAGACAGGGCTCGACACTAGCACTTGCCCGCTTGCCCGGGGCAAGTAGAATTTCATAAATTTTCTAGTTTGCTTGCACGATCGGGCAACTAAATTTGATTTCATATGTGTAAATCTCATCTAGAAGTAAGAGGGCAAGTAAAATGTAAAAATGTATGATTTTACTTGCCCGAATGGGCAAGTAGAGAGAAAAGTTAGTGTGGAAGCTTGTATGAGGCATTGTCAAAAGGCTACACATTGCTGGTAGCATTTGTCACTCACACAGAGCCCAATCGATAGCTCAGTAGTCACAATATTCCTGCACCCCGCAGCAAGTAAACATGCCCTACATGTACATGGATGATGCCTGGAAATTACATGGATGCAGGGGGGGGGGGGGGGGAACTCTTTTAAACCTTCTTGTTGTTGGTGTTCTTTTAAGGGATCTAGTAACATTGTTCAAATCCACAAATCTCACTTAGAACTCTAATGTTATTTGTATTTGTATTACCAATAGATGCATGACTGTTTTAGTTTTCCTAATTTACATTTCGTTAAAAAGATATTTACGATTGAAGTGTTCGGATATTTATCCACTGGAAAGTTATGTGTAACAATAAATGTTTAGAGAGATATTTCACAAAAGCTCCAGTAAAGCACTTTAAAAATGTCTCTGAAAGTTATCCATGTTTTTCATTAAACCAAAGAGATCATGTAACAACTGTTATACCATTACATATTCAGTGAGATATTTCCTGATAGCTAATTTATAGTCTCACCATAAAATCAAGTTTCACCGTTTATAACACTGCCAAAGGGACTTGATATGTTCCAAAGCCCCAACGATAAATATTTAGTGAGTGATCAATGAAAGAAAAAAGTAGTCCCTGAAAGCAAAGCAAAGCCACTAAAAAATTCCCACGCCTCCTATAACATTGAATCTTCAATGGTTCACCAGTCCTTTGGTTCACAATGTGCCAAATGACATTCAGAACATTCAATGCCTAAAAACATTTCAAAACAGGTTTATAAGAAGCTGTTATTTATAGCTAGCTACTAGACAGACAGATATTTAACCTATTTCATTTTAGTTTCTGAAATCCACATAAGACTTTGTACATAACCCACCAGGTTATTGTAGTCAAGGGGATGAGTCTTATTTTGGTAGTGCCTGGAGTTATTAATAAATAAGCTTGCTATTCAAATACTTACATCATTTTATGTTAAATATATTATGTACATTTCAGAGAAAGCTTAAAAGTAGCACCCCCAAAAACATAACAGCACTTTACCTTTTTTTACCCAGAACAGCCACAATATTCCAATGTGTTATATTGTGTATTTCAGAAATGGCTTAAATGTAGTACCCCAAAATAACATAAAACTTTCCCCTTTTTTACCCAGAACAGCCACAATATTCCAATGTGTTATAATGTGTATTTCAGTGTAGCACCCCAAAATAACATAAAACTTTCCCCCTTTTTTACCTAGCACAGCAACAAAATTCTAGGCCCCGGAGAATGTCAACATAGCCTATATATGCAGGGGGAACAATCTCCATAACAAAACAACTCGGGAAAGGAGTAACACATTCTGAATGCAACTACAATCACATGGGGGGGGGGGGGGGGGGGGGGGGTGTTGCATAAAGAGTTGCGATTAAACACAAGTCAGAAAATGCGCCTAAAAATGCAAGACCTGATTGGTTCAAATAAGCGTATCTGTTGACACACAATTATTCGCAACTGTGCGATTAATCGCAAAGTCTTTATGTAACACCCTGTCTATTTAGAGGCCATCGAAAGTGATCTCTGGCAGAGAAAAACAATGTTATGGAACCTGTCTATAGAGGTCACCTTTTTTCCAGTGGGCACTTTTCTTGTGTTTTTTTATTAAACAGAACATGGTAACATTAAACATATCTTTTATGTTTCATCACATTCTCCAGTCACCAGTCAATAATATCTAGTCTGTCTTTAAACGAAACAAGCAAGCATTAAACATATTTTCATAGTTAAATAATATCACTTCTCTTTTTTCCTGAAGAACTACATGTATGCATACAAAGTCGATAATATCTAGGCTGTTTCTAAATGGAATATTCTAACATTAAACATATTCTTTGTTAACCCACTGTGTACATGAACCTGGTTGGTCCTGTGTTAACTCTAAGGGTGTTGCATCATCTTGTAGGTAAGGGGTAAATAATCAATATCACCGATATTCTCTTTTTCCTGACGAACTATGGATACAAGGTCAACCGTATCTAATCTGGTATCAAACCATGCTTCATCATGTTCATTTCTCTTCATTGTACTAATGTCTAAGCGCTATTTTCCATGTTCAAGAAGGCCAATGAAATTCATGGATACAGGGTCGATAATATGTAGTATTCTAGTCTGTTTCTAAATGGAGCATTCTGGTATCAAACCATGTTTCATCATGTTCATTCCTCTTCATTGTGAAGACCCATACTAATGGCTGAGCGCTATTTGCCATGATCCAGAAGGCCAATAAAATCAATGTAAGTCATACGTCTATGATGATGGGTGAATTGAGGCGCAAATTCGAGAGATGCACTCCCATCAATGTGTTTTCTTTTTCCTTTATGATTTTCATTTTTTTGTTTGCGCTTTATCTAATCGATTATTTCTCAAATGTCATACATGCTTTTGGCCTTGGCAAGTGATCAATGGATACATAAGTTTGAATCCACTCCAGACTATTTCATTTTTGTATAACATACATTCTCCATAGACTAGAGCATAAGTGTGTTTTTAGGAATAGTAGTGAATAGGTTAACACCCATTACTCCACGCAATGACATGGACCACTGTGCTATATTTTATATAACACACAATAATTTGCTCTTGATTGTGCCAGAGTTTAAGTCTGTTGCCATTTCATTTTTATTATATTTAGTTCCAGAATGAATTCTCTTCTGAAATGGTAAAACTCTGCCTTTCTCATCATCCAAACCCATTTTTGAGGACTTAAAACATAATAATGATAAAAATAGATATTTGTATAGCGCTTATTGCAAAAAGCCTCTTAGCGCTTGTAAGTGTTAACATAAAATAACATATCTTTGGTAGTTGTTTGAAAACCTAAAATATTATCATTTTACCTCAATTTTAAATAGCCATTAAATTACAAAGATGGGGTTTGATATTCTATCTTTATCTAGAAGACCCTACTATACTAGCTAGTAAATTTACAATTCTATAGCAATTCTTCTCAAAAGAGCACCAATTACTAATGCATGCTTTCTCCAGAATTTCCAACAAAGAAAATGTATTAGCAAAATAAGAAGATGCCTGTTAACAAACATGGGCCTGCTTACCCTGAATACATGATTCATCCAGAGATATGACATGAAAACAGTTCTGGGGATTTTATACCCGACGCTTTCGAAAAAGACATAACTTACATGTGAATTCCTTAAGATAAAAAAAAAAACTTCAAGCAACCCAAAATAGACAGTAAAGTATACAACCCTTACCTCCAAAATGGGCCCTCATGCCCTGAATACATGATTCATATAATGTGAAGATTAAACAAAATAGACCTGGGAATTTTAAGCCAGAAACTTAATAAATTATGAATAAAAACTTAAACAACCAAATTTTAGACAGCAAAGTATACAACATTTACATACAACATGGGCCCTCTTGTCTCTTGATACGGGAATAAACAAAAACGTCCCTGGGAATTTGACGCGCCCTCACTTTTTTCTAAAAAGGTTCGTGCTTGAGCGAAAGGATATGAATATGATGCCAGAAATTATTTACACCTTTGAATAACCAAATTAGGCAGAAAAATAAGAACATGCCCCCTCAATGTATGATGTGGGCCCATGTAACCCAAATAAAGGATTAACAGTTCAAGTTCAAGGTAACAATAAAACAGACGTGGGGCTTTTATGCGGTGAAATCTTAAAAACAGTTCAGGATTCAGAGACGGGATATCATGACTTATAAAGCCAGAAATGATTTATTACTTATTCTTCACCTTCAAATAACCAAACCAAATAGCAAAGTAAGAACATGCCTACTTAAAATGTAAAATGTGGGCCCGTTTACCCTGAATATATGATTCACATTTCACATACAGGGATTATATGAAACCAGACCTGGGGCTTTTATGCCGCCAAACCGTCAAAAAAAAGTTCAACGATGAGATATGATTTCACTCCATGTGTGTCGCAAATATCACGCAGGGTTCACGGTGTAAAACAATGCGATTTATTCATGAAATCCAATAAAAGGATGAAACTCGCACTGGTGAAGGTTTATTATGCAACCATATCAGTGATACCAGCCGGTATACCATATTACTTTTAAAGGGGACCACCAGGCAAAGAACAACACATTATTATATGTTTTGGTACCGTTTTGTGATATCAAATAGATACCCAACATTTTGAAAAGGGTTGTGTAATTAATAAACAAAGCAATCCATTACCCCCACTTACGGAACCACCATTATTTCCTGGTTCCGTATGGGCCAAACATTTGCGAGTGCGCCAACGATATTCACGCGTACGTTTGTAGACAATATAATTCCGGACGATTTGTTCGCTCTGGACAAAGTAGTCTTCGTACATGCAGACCCATGAACGCATGCTTTAGAATGGTGATGCGTTTTCCAATTTATTTTTTTCTGGAAACATATTTTTGTGAACTTGTTGATGGAATGTACTACTAAAGATGTTAACTTTCATTCATATGAATATTATTTTTACCCTTTAAGCCTTTGCCTACAGGAACCGGGGCCCATATTCATAAAAGCCCCCTAGCTTAGTTACTTGAAAAGTCTATTTTGGATGATGTGGCTAAGAATTAAACACAGGATATTTTATTTGCTAACTAGGCTTAACTTAGTGGGCACCTAAGGCTAAACCAGTTGACCCTAGTTGGGGACTAGAAAATATGAGTGCAACAAGGTACGAGAAAACCACTAGAGTTTTAAGTATTGTGGATTTGGACAATGTTACTAGATCCCTTTGAGGGTTAATAACATTGCTATTGAATGTGAGGCTATGACACTTGACACCTCCGCAATGCAAATTGGCCGCTCGCTAACAACATATTTATAACTCAGGAGGCCATCAAAGTGAATGCCAGTTGGCTCACAACATTGTCATAACCGGGAAGACCATCTATTCTTTATAATTTATTTAATGTCAAGTCGACAAACAACATCATTATAACTGGTCAGTTAAAGGCTTTTGATCATGTAAAGCTGCTAGGTTCCTTAAGGATAGCTCACAGTACATGTATTTCCAATTGAAAGGGTTCATATGAAAAACAAACCTGATAAAACAATGTATGTCACAAAAAATGTTGTTATTCAACCTTAAATACTTTTTGAAGAAATGGTTACAACTTTGTCATATTTTCTTATTATTTCCATTATTTTACACCAGGTTAAATTGCAATATATCTAAAAAAAACTGTAAATGTATTAATCTGTTATGCAGGGCTCGACACTAGCACTTGCCCGCTTGCCCGGGGCAAGTAAAATTTCATAAATTGGCTAGTTTCCTTGCCCGATTGGGCAACTAAATAATTGTTTGACTAAGAGAGAACAATTTATTTCATACGCATAAATCTCATCAAGAAGGTGAGAGGGCGAGTACATTTTATATTGGGGCAAGTAACATTTCATAATTAAAAATTGTTACTTGCCCGAACGGAACAGTACAGAAAAAAGTTAAGTGTGGAGGCTTGTGTTATGGCATATAAACCAATTGAACTGTCAATCACATCCACTTTCTGGCAGAGATATGATAGAAGCTCTATGATACAATATTGTTTCCTAATCCCCTTACTCCGATTAGCCTATTTGCGAGACACAATTGTTGCACAGATCTGACATTTCCCCTATTAACCACTCACTTCCCATCTAGATTGTGCAATATCCATCAACACAGTGGGAAAAATACACAGGGGGGCTCAGGGTGAATTTGCCCCCAAAATGCCAAAAAGAGTCCCTGAAAATCATAAAAGAGCCCCCATAAATTTGCATAGAGTACAATGCAAAACAAATTTTAGAGTGTTATTATCATGCATGCAAGCTTAAAAAGTAGCCCCCCCCCCCCCTGAACAACAGTAAATGGGTTAACAAACACATGGTTATTAGAATACAAAGTGATGCTTTCAGCTCATATGATTGTGCTTGCCAAAATGCATCTGTCATTATTTGAAATCTAGCCATTAATTTTGTATTACTCACAAATTGCCCAGTGTCTTTATAGCCAAACACAATAGTCATAATCTGAAACATAGCCATTTATTTTGTATTACTCACAAATTGCAGTATCTTTATATTCACTTTAATAATCTGAAACATAGCCATTAATTTTGCATTACTCACAAATTGCACAATGTCTCCATATCCAAAAACAATTGTCATTATGTGAAACATAGCCATTAATTGTGTATTACTCACAAATTGCAGTGTCTTTATATTCACTGTAATAATCTGAAACATAGCCATTAATTTTGTATTACTCACAAAATTGTACAGTGTCTTTATATCCAAACACAATTGTCATAATATGAAACAGTCATTAATGTTGTATTACTCACAAACTGCACAAGGTCTTTATTTCCAAACACAATTGTTATAGAACAAAATCTAACCAATAATATTATTGTATTACTCACATATATATCATACAAGATCTTCTTCTTAAAATGTTTTTTCATTGAGTGTATAATGTATAGATATATTTATTCATCACATTTGGGTGTCTTCTAGCTGTACCATTGAGCTACATATCGCTTCCATATGTCAACTCAGTATACTCATTAAACAATATACTAGAAGAATTACAAAAACCTATTAAAAATGTTTAAAAGAAGGCACCTAAAACTGACAAAACATCAACAAATTACCTCTCCAATTCCGAACTCTTATTTTAAAATGTGTAGCAGGTGCAGACACATCAGAACTCCAGCAAACCACATGCTATTAACAAGAAATTATCAGCAACTAAAGAAGAAAACAAATCACCATCAAAAGAAAAAATCACCAGCAAGTGGAGAAAAACACCATCAAAATGAGAAAATCAGCACTTCTAAAATAGGTTCGCGTTTGATCCTCCTCTGTCACAACACACATGTGCACTAATTAGCCCAATTAATTAAAAGAAAGACGTTGGCAACAACATAATTAAAGATTGAATAGCTTTATTTATCCCGGGCTCTGCCAAACTACCTCCGTCTATCTCCATGCCCGACTCCAGCCGACTGTAAACACAATCTTGCTCTCCTCTTTTCTCATCTCTCATCTCTCACTCTCGCCCTCGTTCCACGAGCACGATTCCTGAATCCTCGGCGGTCTTGGTTGGATGGTTGGTTTGTTGGTCGGTCGATGATGCACCACATGCACACAGACGAACACACACATATTGACTCACGGACAAACACAAGCATACACTCATACAGACACACAGGCATACACTCATACAGAAACACAGGCATACACTCATACAGACACACAATGGCATACACTCAAGCACTCACACACATACATGAACACACTAACATACACACAGACACTTGAACACGCACATACACACACATACACATGCTCACGCACATAAACATAGACATGCACACTGCTTCGCAAGATATCCCTCACCAGGCTTCAATTAGTATGAGAGGGGCAGAGAAAGAAGAGAGCGATAGAGGAGAAGTGGGAGATGATGAAGATAGTGTTAGACCAAATATATAGATGGAAGAGGAAAGATAACATGTGGAATAGGGGGAGATGGGGAAGGTAGAAGGAGAAGATAGAAAGATAAAGATAGAAAGATAGAGAAGATAGTATGAGAGAAAAGATAGAAAAAACAAGAAGATAGAAAGCGGGAGAGGGAGTAGGAAGGGAGCTGAGTGGAGAGAGGCTGGAAAGACAGAAAAATACAAAGAAAAGGAAGAAAGAGAGGGGGAAGAGAAGGAGCTGGAACTAGAAAGAGATGAAAATAATAAGATATAGAAATTAATAAGAAAGAGATTGTGTAGTAGTTAATAACAGCAAGAAATTATGAACAATAGGAGAGGTAGAGCATGGGAAGAGAGAGAGGGAAAAAGAAAATAGCTATAATTATAGAATGATTGAGAGCATGGAGAGTACTGGGAGAGGGGGAGAGAGAGGGGGTGATATATTGTTTAGAGGGGGGATCTGGTTGCGATGATTATTTGCTATTCACCTCGTTCTGAGTCGTCACCAGGGCAGAGGGGGGAGATCGATATGTGACGTGACGCAATACACACTCAGCTACCGCTGGAGGGGGGAGGGGAGGGGAGCATGGGGGGAGCCTAATGATTTATTCATGTAGATATATAAGAAATCCATGAATATTCATGGCACCTCCAGCCCAGATCTATCAATTCTTAATCACGGTTAATTCCGGTGGAATTGCTATAGATTGAGTTCTTGAGGTTGTGCGTGTGGGTGCCTGTGTGCGTGTGTGTGGGCGCACACATGATTATTTTAGTGTGTGTGTTTACGTGTGTGTGTGAATGTGTGTGGGCGCACACATGATTATTTTAGTGTGTGTGTTTACGTGTGTGTGTGAATGTGTGTGTTTGCGTGCCTGTTGTGTGTGTGTGTTTGTGATATATCTGTGTGCATGTGTTCGTGAGCATGTTTTTGTTTTGTACGTCATTGCCTTCATAACGATATTACCTGACAGGTATCATGCAAATCAATTCAGTCCATATACCATTTTAATTTAACTCATTATGAATTCTTTCTCCTTGAAAGCTTGGAAAGATCTGAGGGGTTATTTTGCATAACAGAGTGGACCATGTGTTAGATGAACTGAATCAATGCAAAAGACCCAAGGATGGAAAGCAACTCTACTGATGCATGCTTTCTCCATTGCTTTAATGCTTTAACTTTAATAATTAATGTTATAAGACATCTGGCAGAGATGACCAGAGAAAAGGGGGAAATATATCAAGTGGCAAGACCAGAGGCATAAAATATGATTTGTTTTCCCGCAAAATATTACTGGATGATGTCATAAAGATTGTTTGGGGTAGGTGATGCCACAATCATGGGGTGAACAACAAAATAATCCTCATAAATTGAAAAGACTTGGGGTAGAATTGCTACAGAGAAGCAAGAATCTTCTGTAGATCTGCAAGAATATTCAAGATTGAAGGAAGCAGATTAATCAAAAGAACAATAACAAGAAGGGTTAATGTGAAATGAAAAAAGTGTAGAGGTGACATGGAGAGAGGAAAAAATGAGAGAAATAAATGACATCAATTGAAAAGACCAGAGGCAAAAAAATGTGAAGCCACGCCGTTGATGCATGCCTCATCCGGTATCCAGGTCCACTGATACCAGTTTCGGACGACCGACAAACGATCGGTGGCAATCGCCCAAAACCCTCTTCCATTCTCCTCGAGTAACCTGATACTGTCTTGCCATGACTCAGACTTACATAGTGGCAGAAAAATCACCAAAATGGAAGGGAATTCAGAAAAAAATATGGGTTGAAGGGGGGGGGGGGGGGGGGGGGGGGTTATAAGAGGATCACAAATACTGGAAGAAAATCATGGAAACGATAAACCTCACAGGTTCTTAACTTCCTCTTCATCACTGCATCCTTTTTGTATTTTCTTTCCTTTGAATTTAAGCTTTCATCTTTGAGCATTCAACATCATCTTCATCATCATCCTCATCATCATCACCACCACCATCATCACTACCACCATCATCACCACCACCATCATCACTGCCATCATCATCGTAATCATCATTACCGATATCGTCAACATCCGTCGTTGTCATCCTCATCAACGTTATCGTTGTTGTTGCCATCAACATCATCATCAACGTAATCATGAGTTTTCATCATCATCATCATCATCCATTAATCAACTATTTTCTTGACCTTTCTTCATCATCAGAGCAAACATAATTTTTCATCCATTTCTTTTTCATGTTTTTTTCCCTCAAGCCTCTATTTGTCCACTATCCCCCGAGCAATCATCTATTTTTATTTTCATTATCACCTGTTCTCTTTTTCATCAGCTAAAAAATGACTTTCCTTTCCTCACGCGAGCATGACATATTTGTCCCCAAAGATCAATTCCCCCCATCAACATGTTATGAATACTGCATGCAGAGCATACAGTAGAATGCGTCACCTCCCTTTCCTTACACCCCCGATCTCGTCTCTCCAATTCCGAATAGTTTTCGTAGTTCAGACGAAGGGTAAATAACAATTTAAGAAATGAGGGGCAATCCCTTTTCCCCCCTTTTTTTCTTTAGATGAAATGAAGAAAAAAAATGATCATGCATCTGGGGAAATTATGCTCTGCCTTTGAGTAAGAGTGATCCCCTTTAGTTGTCAAATTCCTATAGGGAAGGTTTTGTTTGTGGACCATGACCAACTCTGTGGAAGCGATGTGGAGGGAAACGAAAGCCGACAGAACAAACGAGAGTCAAACAGAACCATCATTTGCAATCATCTGAACCATGAAATCTGATCATAAATGAGTGACAGGAAAAAAATGCCATCCTTTAATATTTGCATAGCCTTACAAAAAGCCATCAAATTATTGTTTCTTTATTTATTCCTTACAAAATGGAAAAAAAATTAGAGAAGCCTTTGAAATGTGTCCATGTTTCTAACATATAGTACTGTCCATTATCTCTATCTATTTTGCATTTTGGTTGCTAACTAATGATCAAAATAATTGGAATTGATCGTGAATGACGTTAATGGGGTCTCTCCCAAAAAATCAATATCAACCCTGAAAACGATGCGTCTATCTGTCTGCCCTGTAAAGTGTGCTTGAGTTAATAAATACAAATTACCACAAATATGACATTTATCTAGAGAAGATGCTACTACTTTCACAATACTGATTATTCATACTGCACAGTTAGACAAGTCACATGATGAAATGTCTCCCGGTTTTACATACAGAATGAACAAAGATATCTGAAAATGCATAACAAAAATATTGCTTGATATTAATTATAGGAATGGGTTACTGTAGCAGCATTGTATTTTGATATCATCTTTATTTGAATTAGAAAGGGAAACGTTATTCTTACATTTTTTGTTATTTGAGCAATTTTTGCATGCAAACTACAAACTTGTGCAGAAATTGCCCAATTGCACAGAAAGGGTTTTTTCACCCATATTCGATATTAGCGGTATGGTCATATTGGTAGAGTTCTGTGACCATGTCCTCTATTCATAACCACAACCTATAAAAACCTGTCAAAACTTTGGCCACAACTGTGTTCATTCAAACTGTTGCAGCACAGATCAATGTGAAATAAACCTATTCCCTACTAGATTTTGAAATTACCCTATAGTTAATACAGGGCCCACCAGGTTCACATAGGTAATGGGTTAACTACTGGTCAAAACTGTCAAACTTTAGCAACAACTGTGTTAATAAAAAGTGTGGCTGCATGGATCAATGTGAAATTAACTAGCGGTCAAGAAAATTGACGGTCAAAGTCGATTACACAAATCTGCAAGTTTCTACTTTCACAGTTTTATACAGCATGTATAGAGTTTGAACCTAACTTCTTCTCCCCTGTGTCTCACATGTTTATTCTTTTTTAACGATTTATATTTTTAATGCAGAAAAATAAACCACCAAGAAATGACTGTCCCTAAAATGTCAACCAAAGAAAATCCACAAGCTTGAAATACTGTCATTATATTATTATTTTGATTGTGGTCAATTGAACTGATATTCTTCTTTAAAAGGTTTCCTAACCCTCTTTCTGGAAGACAGAATTTTAATAATTGAGAATGATCATGCATGAACTAAAACTGTCATTATAACTTAATTTGATACAGCGGCGATAAGTTAATTAGATAGCAATGCCAACAGAAATGTTATTTCAAACAACAATCTTCATACAAGCTCCAGAAGTCAAGTATACCTTAACCCATTGAGGACCAATTGTGTTGTGGTTTTAACATGTATTCTCCATAGACCACTGTCTGAGTATTTTCGTGATCAGTCCTGAATGTGTTAATTGTGGTCACTTTCATAAACAGACTTCAGGCACTTATATCTACAAGATATGATTTTAATTGCTGCGCCTTTTTATGCATCAACTGAAACTGTCACCATCAGTTTGATGATATAGTAGCTTTATATATTGTATTTGATAGCAATAATATCACATGAAATATTAAGTGGCAATCTCCCACCAACTCTTGAAGGCAAGTATACTTTAACTCTTTGCCAACAAGATATCATGATTTGAATTGACTCAATACATTGCAGACAAGGTTCCAGTAGGAAATGGGCTTTACAACTTCCTGACACACCACTGACCACAATATTTACAAGAAATCGAGACAAGGGGCAGAATTAGGAAAGAAAATTAGTCATATCAAACTTAATGAAGCATAATACGATGGGAGGAGACCATTTGATACAGACAGGGAATTCTTTTTTGACATACAACTGGCCTTAGTTTTTAACCAAAAATTGAGACAAAAGGACAGAATTAGGAACTGAAATTAGTCATTTCAAACTTAATGAAGCATAATATGATGGGAGGAGAGCATATGATACAGACAGCGAATTGACACGGTGAATCACTCATTCTCCCTTCAGTCAAGCATGGTAGGAGTGAAAGGCAGCACAATTTGCACTGGTGTCCTCTCTCTCATCACTTGCCCTATCACTCTCTTCCTCTCTTCCTTTGTTTTTTGTTTGTTTAATTTTTTTATTTTTATGATGTTCAGCTTTATTATTACTAACTTTTTTCTCTCTCTCTCTTACTTCTTTCCTCCCTTTGTTTTTAAAAAAAATGTTCAGGAAATATGAACGGTTTAGCATTTCTTTAATATTTATCTTATTTCCTATCTTATTACCGATTGAAGCTGCTGTCCCACTATACATGTATTTCTTTCAAATACATCTCCTACCCATCCCTTCTCTTCCTTATCTCCCCATTTCTGATTAGCAGTGAGTCATTCTATGTTATGGTGCCTTCTTCAAAGCCAATTTGTTGTATCGTTTCATATTAACAAGTGTGAAAGATAAGAGGCAGATTGAAGATGCCAGCTAATTTTGAAATGGGCGAGACGAAAAAGGTGTCTCATGGATGAAAGATGGTCAGAAAGAGATGGATACATATCAGAAGATAGGAGTTATGGATAAAAGAGTTGGAGATTATAAATTCTATATGCTTTAAGTCCAAAGTGTAAGAAAGAAAGATAGTTGTGCAATACAAGGTGGACACAAAAGAAGCATTTAATGTTTTTAATGTTTAGAAAATGTGAAACAAAGGCCTTGAACAGATAATTATACATCAATGTCGGAACTTATTTTTGTAAGTATAAAAGAAAGGACAAGGGAATAACAGAAAAGCACAAAATGGACAGGTACGTTTTATGTATGTACTTTGCCCTTGAACAGGCGGTGAGATACCTGCAATCAGTGGCGTTGAGTGTCTCACAATAGATGAGTAATACAGTGTCAACACACGATCACAGAGTTGAAGGAAAGTACAGTCAAACCTGTCATAGCAGCCACCTGCCTATAGCAACCAACCTGCCTATAGGGGCAACAAAACATAATCCCCTGGACAAAAAAAAACAATGTTACGGAACCTGTCTATAGAGGTCACCAGTCTACAGTGGCCACTTTTCTTGTTCCCCATGGGTGGTCACTATACACAGGTTTGACTGATGGAAGTTATTTGTTTCTACTACATTTTGCAAATAAGGTGAAATAACGGTTCGGTTAATTAAGAAGAGCAACAAGTTCTTCATTGTTCTAGAATTGTAAAGCATTGTGTTTGTTGTGATACAAATAATGTTCAAGGACTCATTTCTCAGAGGAGCCTCTGGGGAATGAGTCTGGTGTCACTGCCATAATGTTTGACTAGTTGGTGCAAAATCATAAGAATGACAGATCAAAACATATATCCAGGACACTTCAGACTATAAATAGGTCTATCAATTTCAATAACTAATTCCTCTGAGCAATTTCCAAGAGTTACGTCTAATGTGGACACAATTAATGTTTTGGCTGGGTTAGTATGAACCTGGTAGTGTGTGTTTGGCTGGCTGGTCAGGTGGCACAAAATCATCACAATGAATGATTAGAGCACATCCTTGGGATTCACCAGACCACTCTATGTATTAATGCAATGACTCATTACTCTTCCAGAACCCCTCCCCCCATTCCCACCACTCCCCCGAAGAATTAAATCTAGTGTGGACATAACAATGTTCGGTTGGGTTAGTGTGAACCTGATAATGTTTGGCTAGCCAAGCGACAATAAATCAGATAAGACAGATCACTGGGACATATCAGACCACTCTATGAATGAATGCAATGACGCATTACTCTTTGAAAGGACCCAAGACTTAAGTCTAGTGTCGACACGTTTGGCTGGGTTAGTGTGAACCTGGTGATGTTTGGCTAGTCGAGCGACACAAAATCACATCGAGAGATCAGACAGATCCCTCGGACATATCAGACCAATCAATGAATTAATATAATTAATAACTTGTTTCTCTATTTTAACACAAACTCAAAGCATTAAGTCTAGGGTGGACACAAAAACGTTTTGCTGGGTTAGTGTGAACCTGGTAATGTTTGGCTAACCGAGCGACACAAAATCACATTGAGGGATCAGACTGATCCCTGGGACAATATCCGACCACTCTATGAATTAATGCAATGACTCATTCAAATCTCGAATTCACTCGATGGTAGCCAATTTACGACCACTGCCAGCACAATATGGGGAAATTTTACAATATTTGACACCTTTTTGACAGCACAATTGAGCAAAGTGTGCAATATTTGGCAATATTTATCACATTTTGATTATAATTGCTGGCTCCCATGGGATTTAAGCATTATTAATTTAATCAATGTTTCGCACATATATTTCTGATTGCATTATCCTTCATACATCTGATGACCATGGCATCCGTTTTAAGAGAAAAGCAAATATGAAATATTCTTTAATTATATTTTGAATATGTGCATATTTATTCCCATGGAAATATTTAGCTTAATTAATTTCATGTTTTGTAAAGAGTTCAATAATATTTTAAACTAATGTTCTGTCAACCATTGCTATATTAAATTCATGTGCTTTCAAAATTGTTTCTTTGGTAATAATTACTTCTTACATAATACTAACACAAATTTAAACAAATTAAACAAATTACCAGAAATATACTTTTAAATAAATGAAAATGTGCAACAACAAAAAGGGCTTCCACATGAATCAAACTGAGTCCAAAACCTGACACAAACCCGAAGGATAAGGATCAACTTAGGCATAGTGCAAGGGATTTTGAAACCAAAGTGATGCAGCTTTTTTTATATAATAATTTCAAACATAAGAATACTGACCAGAATCACAATTTTAACTTATTTTATAGGATTTCAGTTACTTCTGGACGGCGGATTTAAAAGAATTTTTGGAGCCTAAAGTTAAAAGGAAAACTATTCCTTTAAAAAGGGTATTCTTTAATTATATTTTGAATATGTGCATATTTATTCCCATGGAAATATTTAGCTTAATTAATTTCATGTTTTGTAAAGAGTTCAATAATATTTTAAACTAATGTTCTGTCAACCATTGCTATATTAAATTCATGTGCTTTCAAAATTGTTTCTTTGGTAATAATTACTTCTTACATAATACTAACACAAATTTAAACAAATTAAACAAATTACCAGAAATATACTTTTAAATAAATGAAAATGTGCAACAACAAAAAGGGCTTCCACATGAATCAAACCGAGTCCAAAACCTGACACAAACCCGAAGGATAAGGATCAACTTAGGCATAGTGCAAGGGATTTTGAAACCAAAGTGATGCAGCTTTTTTTATATACAATAATTTCAAACATAAGAATACTGACCAGAATCACAATTTTAACTTATTTTATAGGATTCCAGTCACTTCTGGATGGCGGAATTTAAAGGAATTTTTGGGGCCTAAAGTTAAAAGGAAAACTATTCCTTTAAAAAGGGAATAAGGGGAAACACGTTTATGTCACAATGACTCATCAGTTTACGCTTAAAGATCATTGGGACAATCAATCAAAGATGTACATTTCGCAAGCAACATTAGGTAGCCAATGCACTTTTACACGCCATTCGGTACGCAGCTTGTGCATGGCTAGAATGATAAATAGCTTTGATTTATTCTGATCACACGACCGAGACATACGACTTAGAACAGGGTTGAAAGAACTACATTTTCCGTCAGCAACATAAAACAAAATACAATTTGAGGAAATGTATTTCGTATTCTGATGCCAAATATAAACTGAGCAAGATGACCGAGACATACGACTCAGACAGCGTTCAAGGAACTCCACTCCTGTTGAAATATAAAACGAATAACCAAAATGTTTTTTGTTGTTGTATTCTCTTGCCCAATATTGATGGAAGCAAAGTGAATTTCATAATCATCTAATTTGATCGATATCGGAAAGGTAAATCCAATACAATGGTGCATATTTGAAAATCAAAATATTACCTGAAATATGTATTTCAAGAAAAGTCAAGATGACCATGCAACACTGATCAATAAAGTAATATCTCTTGGTCAAAGTATATATTGTAGTGCAGGGAAAACATTAAAACAAATTTTTTGGAGGGCTTCTTTGGAAGCTTGTCTGCATGCAAATTTACCAGGGCTCTTTTATGATTTTCCGGGGCTCTTTTTGGCATTTTTGGCTTTGAGCCCCCATGTTTTTTCTCACTGTTTTAGTGTGCTTATCATTGTAGATTTTATCATACATGTACTTTTTACATTTAATTGTACAATTGTACCTTATCTTCCAATCATATTACGAGTTGTACATTAAATTTGTTATAACCTTAATTAAAATCATAGTTTGTATTCATATTTCCATATCATCTATAAATAAAAAGATTATTAGCATAAATAGGAATAGCATTCAAATCGTTTAATAACACCTATGAGAACTGTTTCATTCCGTTGCATATTACGAATTGAGCATCGATCGTTTCAAATTGGATTACGTGAAATGGGTTTGCAGAGAGGTCAACAGCTTGATAAAATCAATGGTGGTACATGGCGGAGACTATCAAATGCATCAATTACATGTCGGACAGAGCTTCGTTCAACTGAACTATAGATCCTGTTTCAGAGCCTACCAAATCAATGTACAACTTTTCAAAGACCATCAAATGCATCAACTGCGTGTTGGACAGAGATTCGTTCAACTAAACTATAGATCACGTTTCAGAGCCTACCAAATAAATGTACAACTTTTCATAGACCATCAAATCAATGTCCAAAGAAGACTAATTCACTTTAAGCATCATTGCTGAAGCTTAATTCACTTAAAACATCGGGTTTCTCTGAAAATGCTAAAAACTAGGGCAGAGCCTGAAATGCAAGTTAATGGATTCCAGATTTACACGCGCATCCCTTTCCTTTACAAGTGAGCCCATGCTACAAAAACGCATGGCTCTGGTTACGTAAATTTGTGTTTATGTTTGTATGTATAGGCGTAGCGTGTTTGGACTGATTGGAAGGGCGCACCTTATGTATTTCTTTGTTTTTCTACAAAATTCCCTTTATTATTATTTTTTTCTCCAAACTATTGGGAAGAGGCAAATCCCCCCTCCCCTCCCCCGTGGCTATGCCACTGTGTACACATACCAAGTACATATCTTTGTGTTTAGTGTTTTTGCGTGTACATGTTCATGAGAGTGAGCAATGTTGGAATACACTGAATGAAAATTATCTTTTAAAGGGATCTAGTAACTTTGTTGACATGTGCAAAAAGTGATGAATGGTTGATGCAATGTGTATTGTTGTTATCTCATATATCCACAGGCTATTGTGTGAAAATTTCAAGTCAAATGAACATTGTATGGCCAAGTAATGAGCGAAAATGCAAAGTGATATTCAGTAACTCACTGCACTCACTTTGTACACAGAAGAAAAACTCGCCCGGAGTTTTTCTTATCTGAATACTTCAATCATACATATCTTTGTAACGAAAGGGAAATTTGAAAAACCGAAACCTGTCCCGTGATTTTATTGTTAATACGAATACAACAATGTATAAGGGAACCGCTAGAATAAAAATTTTATTTTGAGGATTTGGACAATGTTAGTAAGTCCCTTTAAAATGTTGCGAGGTTATCATAATTTATTTCTCTGCGACTGTTTTTTACGAGGAGTATAACATGTATTGCCCTAAACAAAACTAAAAATGAGGACAAGCATAATGACTACATCTTTGCTTCAGGCCAAAACACAGTGTTCATCTTAAAACATCACTCAATAAGACATCAATCAATTACAGACTTTGCCTGCAACACCCAAGTATACATTGTTCCATTAGAAACCCTTCCCCAAGCACAATAATGCTCCCCTTCGTTCAGAAACTTTCCTCAAGCATGTACCATTAAAGGGATATAGTAACATTGTCATAATGCACAAAATTAACTAAGAACTCTAGTTCTCATTTGTCTCAAATATTGTATTAATTCTTATTACCTATTTAGGAGTATGTAACAGGTTTATTTTTGTCAAAATTTCTCTGTCTTTTTAAATTACATATGTATGATTGAAGTTCTCGCATTAAAAAATCTCCATGAGAGACTTTCAAGTTAGCAAATATCACTTCACATTTGTGCTCATTACTCGGTTATATATAATTAATTTATCATGGAATGTTCACACATCACTCAGTGGATGGATATATAAGATCCAGAAATACAAAATGTTATCAACCCTTTGTATCATTTTTTTAACATGCCAACATAATTACTAGTTCCCTTTAAAACGCTATCCTCCTCCACCTTTCCTCTCCCAATCGATTAAATATTAATTCCCCCCTCTTCCTGACTGGAGGCAATCAATTATACCTCTGTGTCTTACTAACCCGCTTTCCCATAAATGTTTGAATACTTTGAAAAAACATAATGAATTATTCAAACTATGATGCATCAATTAATTATTCTCCTGTCGGAATAAGAAAATGTAAAAACCTTTTTGTTTTTGTTGCTGGGGCAACAATTAACCTGTGTCTTGCTCATATATTGTTCATGAATTTAAAAGAAATTATAGCAATAAATTATCAAGGGTTTTGGACATTCATCAAAATGTTGCTGTTGGGATGAGATAATGCCTATACTTTTGTCCAGTTTTCTGGAGTAACAATTACCCTGTGTCTTAATTATCCTCTTTCCCATAAATGTTTAAAAACCATGGTGAATTATTCAAACTATGATGCATCAATTAATTATTCTCCTGTTATGACAAGAGAATGCTCATAGTTGCCTATTTGTTAGCTGAATGATTCTGTATGATGAATTATTAAAATGATGATAAATTATTAAAATTATGATGCATGAATTAATTTTTTATCCCAACAGGAAACCCAAATGTCCATACTTGCCTGTCTATTTGCTGGGGAAATAATTAGTCATTCTTATCTTACTTTATTATCATTCTTCTTTAAAGGGTACCACCACCCAAAAATATTATTCTTATTAAAGAAAGGTAACATCTTTAGTATTCCATTCCATCAACAAGTTCAAAAAAATATGTTTCCAGAAAAAATATATAATTGGAAAACGCTGATCACCATTCTAAAGCATGCGTTCATGCGGTCTGAATTTCAAAGACTAACGGTGTGCAGAGTCATCGCGCTCTAGCTCTGTGCAGAGCGAACGAATCGCCCGGGATTCTATTGTCTACAAACGTACGCGTGAATAGCATTGGCGCACTCGCAAATGTTTGGCCCGTATGGAACCAGGAAATAGTAGTGGTTCCGTAAGTGGTGGAAATTAATTGCTTTGTTTATGAATTACACAAGCCTTTGCAAAATGTTGGGTATCTATTTGATATCACAAAACGATACCAAAACATATAATAATGTGTTATTCTTTGCCTGGTGGTCCCCTTTAACAACAGCCTCATACAATTAGGATACAAAATCTGGCAAATAATAAGACACTGAAATATCAACGTCAAACATTTTTAAAAATGTTTCAACTTTGCATTTGACGACATCAAAAGGGTTTAATGACACCAGAGCCCTGTTGCAGAAAGAGATACAATCGATTTAAAGTCAGAGCATTTGCTTGTTTCAACCAATCAGATTTGAGCATTTATAAAACATGATCTGACTTACAATTAATTGTAACTTACAATCGATAGTATCTCTTTCTGCAGGGGCCCAGGATAGAAATCCTTCTTAATTGTGGACTTTCAATACCGCCCTCTCTTGGTCAATGACAGAACAGGGCAGGGGAACTAAGCTACCAAGGAGGGTTTATGATTCTTTGGACTGTACCCTTTTGGTCTACTATAGGATGCCTGAAAAATTGTCCCCAACTCAAAATTTTACCCCGACCCTACACCTAACCCTGATCCTAACTCTTATCCGTTGAAAAAACATTTTTTAAACATAATTATCAAATACTTGTAACAATATATTTCCCTTCTAACCCTAGATCCTGCTTGCTCCACACCTTTGAAATCCTTGAGCCAAAGATATCATACTTGTGCTGTAAGTTTGCATTTCATTCCCATAAACTGTAAACTGTCACCAAAAACCTATATTTTGCATGCCATGAACCCCTCATACTTTTTTTGGGAGAACTGACAGAGTATACTGCCCTCTCTTGCTGTCTGACAGGACAGGCATACGCAGCTCATGCTTCCAGCTACTCAGATGAATTCAGGGTAAATCCCAAGACTTCCATTTTCATAGACCAAACATGTTTGAACAGCGCCATCTCTTGAGGACTGGAAGGACAGTCTTTAACCTCTGTGGCTATACCAGTCAGTAACCACAGATTGAACCCTGCTGTACACAAATTGTAAACACACAGTCTAGAGAATCTATCTAGATAGACAGTGCACACGCAGAGCACACTTGATCAAATGGAGAATTGCCGAAATCTGCATATAAAATTGAATTAGGCAAATGTGGAATCAGTTATTGACAATAAATCATAAAGATATGACATTGATTCTGATCTCCCTATCAGAATAAACTCTGTGTATACAACTTGTAATCACACATTCTATATCTATAGATAGTGTATACACAGTGCACACTAGATCAAATGGAGGATTGCCAAAAATCTGCCTACAAAATTAAATTGGGTAAATGTAGAATCAGTTATGACGATGAATCATAAAGATCTGACATTGATTCTGATTATAATGACAACACAAATTCTAATGTACATGTTGATAGATAGCGCATTATGTATGTTACACAGTATATTATGTAGTCATACCAAATGGGGAATTTCCAATATGTGCACGTAAATTGAGCAGATATGAAGAAAAAAAACAATTTACGATAAATCATAAAGATCTTACATCGATTCTGATCTTGCAAACAGAACGAGCAAGGCATAATATAACACATTCTGCATGTATATCTAGATAGACCGCATATACAATACAAAAAGGAGAAATCAAAATATGTCCACATAAATTGGGCAAATATGAAATCTGACTCGACAATAAATCATACATACAGATTTGCCTGGACATTAAATCCTTCAAATCTCATACTGTTTAAGATCGCGCAATATATTTGCATGAATTCTAGATTGGTTTTCAGTGTACATGTTACAGATTGTACATGGTCGTACCAAATGTACAATTGTGGATATTGGGGCAAATATGAAATCTGACTTGGCAATAAATGATTTAGATCACAAACTGATTTCGATCTTGTAATAAGATTGCATGAATACTAGATTGGTTCTATGAATACACTTATGAATACAACTGCAGTGTACATACAGTTACGCACAGTATACGGTGATGTAGATTTCAGGCAAATATGAAATATGCTATGACAATAAATCATATTCAAACATAGAGGAAACTCTGATATCATTTGGGACTTGCAATTACCTTGTGGGGGTTTATAGATTGATTTGTATATGGAGGGAGTTTTCCCCGAGATAAATATAGCATGTTTTTTCTTGTGTCCCAGTCATGCAAATAAAATCAAGATTTCTTTATCTTTATGACCGGGGAAATAACATCATTGTAAAGTGCTTAGAGATGAATCACATTAGGCGCTACATAAATCAAGTATATTATTATTATTATTATTTGGTGGCTCGAAATGTCAACCTAGAGGCCCAGATCAAAGATAATCATACATACTTCTGTTGCCCAAATTGGTTGCCCATTTGGGAAACTAAAATTTGGATTAATGACATTTTGTTGACACAAGGCACATTTTTAGTGGCCCCGGGCCAGTGGGCCAGCACTAATTTAGAGCCCTGGTTCTATACAGGCAGTTTTAAATAATAATAATATTGAATATTTATATTGCGCAATATCCACTTAATAAGCCAGTTCGGAGTTACGTTTTGCGCATGTGCAATACAAAGGTCAATCGTACGAATTCGGCATTCATCGAATTGAAAGGACTGGATAAGGTTCTTTACTTGTTATTCTTGAGTACATCGATTGGAAATTCCTTGATGCGAAGGTTGATCAATTGTTCTCATGAAAGTAACAAAGGATATCCCATGACAACCATCTGCCACTCTGAACATGACTGCACAGAGTAAAGGCTTTATATCCTACCCATGATTGTAGAATTCAATGGTCAAGGGGTCAAACGTCCCATATGCTATCTACGAACTGGTGTATAAGGTGCTCAAAGCACATGAGAAAGGAAAGTAATATGATTCATAGGTCACAATATATAGTAATTTTTAACCAATTTAGGTCATACATGTATCATAATTTTGTTGATAAAATATTGATGTTCGCATGGTTACAGCGCTAATAAAGAAGTACATTTATGTGTTAGGCTTCCATAAAGGGTGCATGCTGCAGTAACTTCATTACATTGCCAAATCAATATCCTTTTACTCCATTAAAACATTGCTACCTATTATTATGGATTATGGATGCGACAAACACAAGAAAGACGAAAATGGAATGGTGATGAGGATTGAGGCCTTCCTTCTGCTGCGGAGAGACATAGGCTATACATAGAATAGACATATTATTAATGCAGCATTATGCCATAATAATATGTGTACAATGACTGAATGTTTTTCATTTATGGTGAATATACATACTGTGTATGTTACAATTTTTCTCTATTATTTATTTTACTTGTAATTCTCAAGGTCAAGTTTCAATTTATATTCAGGACTTTGTGATATAACTGTTCAAAACATCAACTTTGGATAATGTAATGCAAGTGTTGGACGTGACGATTACGAGGCTCTAAACCCCCCCCCCCCCCCCCCAATATTTAAGGCACAGTAAAATAATAATTTCTGAATTCGCTTTAACTTGGCTCTTGTGGTAATGCTTTAAAAGGATGTGTGACTGTGTGACATTAGCCCTGCATACACACACGAATATATCTCTGTAAATGCAACATACATTATACTATTAATATATCTCTGTAAATGCCACATATGTACTTAATGTACTACCAATATATCTCTGTAAATGCCACATATGTACTTAATGTACCACCGATATATCTCTGTAAATGCCACACAATATAACTGCATTACAATGTACAGTATTGTAGTAGAACACAGAGCTATAAAAATAACATGCTTGTGCTAAGTTTGGCCCTTGGCTACAAATGGTAAGGTGTGAAAAGCTTGTTCAAGGGTACAAAATAGGATAATTCTATTTCTCATCCCCTTTTGCAAAAGCATATCATTGGGTGAGAAAAAGAAGGGCACTAAGTCACTTTTTGTACTTCAAAGATAATCATGTTTGAAGTTTTGGAACCTTGTAGAAACCCAATGCAGATCTCTCTCATTTTTGATAAATATTCCCCAAATTACACAAAAAATAGTTATCTGAAGATGTGGCACCCCATAGAGAAGGATTAGTTCTACAAGAAGATATATGCAAAACTCAATTTTACTAAAAACTAAACTTACTGCCCTTCTTACTATCAACCTACGATATCACAAAATTACAGCTCAACTTTATATTCAACGACGGGTAAATAATAGGATAATTTTATTTCTCACCTTTGTTCGTGAACAAGATCCCATAAATTATGCTGCTAATTTCATTTCTTATGATCTTATGTTTTTTGTTTGAAAATGCATAGCACAAAAAACACTGATCGACTCTATTAACCTGTTCCCTACTAGATTTGGCAATCCCCATAGAGTTAATACAGGGCCCACCAGGTTCCCATAGGCAATGGGTTAACCTGTTCCCTACTAGATTCTGCAATCCCCATAGAGTTAATACAGGGCCCAACAGGTTCCTGTAGGCAATGGGTTAACCTGTTCCCTACTAGATGTTGCAATCCCCATAGAGTTAATACAGGGCCCACCAGGTTTCTGTAGGCAATGGGTTAACCTGTTCCCTACTAGATTTGGCAATCCCCATAGAGTCAATACAGGGCCCACCAGGCAATGATTTAATACGAATACCCTACAAGCACCTTCAATATTTGAAAAGGATGTTTATTTGTTGTCCACAAAAGGTGAAACGGAGTGCAAAATATTGACTACGGTACCAAAATACTACGGATGAACTGCCCCTGGCAAAGTACACAAAGATACACCAAGAGAAATACTGCTCAATATAAATATATCAAGAAATCATAAATAATAGGATCATTTCATTTTCTCATCTTTAGTCTTGAATGCAAGGCAAAACAGAAACTGCTTGAATCTATCAAAAGAACAAAAGCATGTTCGATATCTCAAATATAAATATGCTTTCTTGTTCTCAACAAAAGGTGAAATAGAGTGCAAAACTTTGACTATGAAGAGTCTAAAATACAATTTCAAGAGGTTGAAGTCTATAGTAGATCTATAGTTCAATATTTATACAGGATGTTTTGTTGTTGTCGGTAAAAAGGTTAAACGTAGTGTAAAATATTGACTACTGTAGGCAAACCTAAATAGTATTATGAGGGGTTGTACTGCCCCCGGCAAAATAAGGCAGTATAACTATTGCTTAACTTTATAACAAGAAAACATAAATAATAGGATAATTTAATTTCCTCATCTTTAGTCATGAATGAAAAGTACAACACAAACTGCTTGAATCATTATAATAAGAACCAAATCCTACAAGCATGTTTGATATCTCAAAAATAAAGGAAGCTTTCTTGCTCTCCATAAAAGGTGAAACAGAGTGCAAAATTGTCACTATGAAAAGTCTAAAAGGTTGAATTCTATAATCAGATCAAGTCCACAATCACGTTCAATATTTGTATGGGATGCTCTTGTCCGAAAAAAAAGTGAAATGTAGCGTAAGATATCGAATATGGTACCAAAATACTAGTACAGAGGATGCACTGCCCCAGGGTAACATCTGGAAAAGGCTGCTAAAATATGACTGTGTACCCCAAAATGTTCATATTAGGCTGTTTTCGCAACCACGACGGGAGCGCTGAGTACGTGGAATTGAATCAGCTGTGACCGTCCCTGTACTCTGGCTACCGTCGTGATCTATTTGTAGTTTCGCAGTGAAGAATACGCGGAACGTCTCCTTGCTCGAGTGAACAAGCGCGCTGATTGGCTGACCTATTGAAGAATGGGCTGACCACGCCGCTCCGTACTCGCTCTACACCCGACGCTAATTCAGCCGAATACCGTTGTAGGTTTGGACGATACGCGGAAATTTTCGCACTGAGTGCGACCCCCGCTGAGATTAGCGTAGTAGAATGGTCCTGTCGTGGTTGCGAAAACAGCCTATTGACCCCTTGACTACGGGAACTGGTTGGGCTGTGTACAAAGTCTATGGAAATGTCAGAATCTCAAGGGAGCAGGTTAAATAAATGCCAGGAATACAATCAATTGTAGTGCTAAACCTCCTGGACTTTATGATACTCTACAAACATATTCAATATCTTAAAGATTGCTCTCTTGATCTCCTTAGAAGGTGAATCAATAGTGTAAAATATTGACAATGAAAATTATGAAATAAAATTGTACGAGATTATATTTCCTCTGTAATAGTAAAAACCAAGTCCCACAAGCACATTCAATATTTGTACAGGATGCTGCTCTCTTGTCGTCTGCAAAAGGTGAAACAGAGTGTAAATTATTAACTACAAAAGTAGTATATTTGGAGAAATCAAAGTACCCCATAGTACCATCAGAAGGGCACTTTGAAAGTTTTGGTCAAACATAATTTAAGTGACTAATTTTAGTAACTTGTCAGTTACCATTAAAAACTAACTATAAACGGCTAAGTACCAGGGCTGTTTCCATTCAGTCTTTCCCCATACGCATATATATATGGGATAGAGCATTAGCGCGAACTTCCAGCAGCCCTTTTCATCATCAAGATACTGGAGTGCATCTGGTTAAACTTTCAGTCAATTACAACATACTATCTAGCAGAGTATCATCTTACATACTACGCAAGCATTTAAAGTTTAACCAAACAACCTTCTATTAGCACTTACTAAATGTAGATCGATGGATTAAACTCATCCACATTTTGCAATATGCAATTTCACATTGAAGTGTGGGTTTAAATCATCTACTATAGATAAAAGGAATATCCACACCTGGATACATCAAGGCTAAATTGTATGTTGGGCAAGTGAACAAATCAACAAATTTATATTTCTTCTTAATTCAAATCAAGAGAGGAAAATTACAAGATATTAGCCGGAGAAAAAAGGTGTAATATATTTGTATGTTTGTTTAGTTCAATAACTATGTACAATTATTTGGGGAAAAAACACTTTTACAAAATAACATTTCTGCAATTCATTGCCAAAAAACAAATTTATATTTCTTCTTAATTTTTAAAGCATTCCCCCAAAACACTCAAAAGGTTTGTTCTGAATCAATCCAACCAACATTTCTATACTGCGTTTGAACTTGATGCAAAAAGGGTGTGATCATAGCAAACTCATGTGACCCTAATTTATGAGAAGTACAACTTCCTACCCTGGAATGTTTGGCTACACTCACTTTCTTAACTTTCCTCAACAGAATATGAATGTGTAGCTCTCGATGGATGGAAGTATTACATCTGGAAAGATTTCCAACCTTTCCTGAAAAGCTCAAGAACAATTCTTAGCCAAGTTAAACTGGTTCATTCCTTTTCTAGAACGAGAGGAAATGAGCCTTCTCGACTCGATTCTGTACTTTAGATAACAATAAGTCATGAGGTTCTAAAATTAGACTTGCACCACCTCATACTACAATTATCATATTTGTTAATCTCTTTGCAAAATTATTACAGTATGCTGAACCTTTCTTTTATTTCAATTTCTTACAGCGTATAGAAGCATATGTGATATATGCGCGTAATAAAATTACATTATTTGTATTATTGTTATTATCAAAGTTATTACCAAAGTTCTTGATACAAAGGCTTGGCAAAAAGTTTTAGAATTCCAACAAATGTGTATTAGAACTGTACAAGTACAAAATAGTGACATTAGAATACAGTGATGACATTAAAAGCAGACACAAATGTAGACAATTTGGAAAACAAGGGAGTTTTGTCAACCAAGTGTGAAGACCTCTTTCTTTCTTCCTTTCTCTTCCCTCTCATACTATGCTTAGCTTCATAATCCATATTGAAAGATGATTTGATATGGTTTGGTTCACATACTATCCATGGTCCCCAACCCAAGCTATCTAAGGCACACAGGTACAAACATGAATATTGTTATTTGTTTGTTCGTTGCTGTTGTTTTGGTGTTGGTACTTTTTGTTGGGGGGGGGGGGGGCTCTTTTAAGCTTTGGGGGGGCTCAGGGCAATTTAGCCCAGCCCCCTCCCCTCTCCCACTCCCTAAAAAGGCTTGTAGTGCCCCATAAGATAATTTTAAGGCATTTCCGGAGTTAAATCGCCCTGAATCACCCCCCCCCCCTGCCCCCATGTACTTATCCACTGGAAAGCCCTCACCAGGTAAATCTTTCTTTCTTATTGTCTACGTTTTTCCTTATCGTCTGACATTTTAATCTTGGCAAACATAGGAGGTCTGTGGCACAAGGAAACTACATGCAGATCAATCAAGGCCAGAACATAATGATTCGTTTGATTGATTTTCTGGTTTTACCCTCGATTGGGCATGGCAAGGATCAGAGTGTTTTATCAAGGGTAAATGGGTAAGTGACATGTACGTCTGCCACTGATCTTAATAAAACCCTAGAAAGGTTATTGGCTGACGCAAGTGATGCTAGACCAGTGGAAGGTAAGATCATGATGATTTGCTTTGTTTTATTTTTTTGTTTTACCCTCTATTGGAAGGATCCGAGTGTGTTAGCAAGGTAAATGGGTAAGTGACATGTACGTCAGCCACTGATCTTAATAAAACCCTAGAAAGGTTATTGGCTGACGCAAGTGACGCTAGAACAGTCAAAGGTAAGATCATGATGATTTGCTTTGATTTATTTTCTGGTTAAAACCCTTGATTGGGCATTGGAAGGATCAGATTGTGTTATGGGTAAATGGGTAAGTGACATGTACGTCTGCCACTGATCTTAATAAAACCCTAGAAAGATTATTGGCTGACGCAAGTGACGCTAGAACAGTGGAAGGTATATAAGATCATGATGATTTGCTTCAATTGATTTTTTTACCCCTCTGTTGAGTAGTGGAAGGATGTGTTATCCAGGGTACATGGGATAATTAAGTGACATGTACATTTGCCACTGATTTAAATAATGTTCTAGATGGACTATTGGGTGATGCAAGTGATACTAAAGCGTCAAGAACATGATGATTTGTTGTATTGATTTTCTGCTTTTACCCTTATTTGGGCATAGGAAGATCACGATTTGTAATCAAGGGTAAATGGGTAAGTGACAACTACATCTGCCACAGATCCCAACCATTCTGGATATGTTATTGGCCGACGCAATTGACGATAGAGCAGTTGAAGGCAAGAAGGTTGAAGGTTTGTTTGATTAATTTTCTGGTTTTACCCTACATTGGGCATGGGAAGGATCAGGATGTTATCAAGGGTAAATGGATAAGTGACACGTATTCGTGCCACTGATCTCAATCATTCTGGATATGTTATTGGCCAACACAAATAATGCTAGATGTACATGTAGAACAGCCAAGTGCAAGAAAATTATGATTTCTTTGATAGATTTTTTCTGGATTTATTTACCATCTACTGGGCATGAGAAGGATTGGAGTTGTTATTAAGGTTAGATGGTTGGTTTGACGCATACAGGTACCACTGATCTTTATAAACTTCTAGATATATTATTGACTACCTATCCATAAGATAAGGTTATATTTTGTTTTCTCATATAAAAGCTGAAGGGTTCTGTGGCCGAGAGCACGATCATGTCCCAGGACCAGCCCTAGTTCCACTGATCTCTAGATATGCGTGTAATCCGTTACGTTTGAATGAGTGAGAGCGGTATGTGTGCTCTGCTATACGTTCTGTTGATTTGTATATTAATCTAGCATATTGACATCGATGAGTTAGAGCCAATAATGCTAATTACCATGGTAAATGTCGCTGGTCCGCAATCAGGCCCCTGCCCCCAGGTCTTATTCTCTATTCTCACATATGCATACAGCTGCGAAATTATACAAACATGGTGTCCTAATAAAAAAAGGTCACACACATACACAGAAATAGCAAACGAACAATAAGTCACACTTAGAATAAGACATGATTTTTTTAAATATGTGATTGACATGCATCATCGGAGCATTAATTCAATCATTCTTTATATACCTTCTTCATATCAAGTAAATATCTCTATTTGTAAAGACTTCGATGTTTACATTTTCATGCTGCTGGTTTTGGCCCTGAATTATTAAGCAAGGTAATACACAGCTCACTCCAGCTTATGTAGCATTTGCATAACAATAAACCTGGATGAGACACAATATGTGGACACTGGTTATAAAAGAAATAATACAATCTCTCCCAGGATTTCTCCTGACATTAGCATTACATGTGAACCATACAGTACTAGACACAGCTCTTAAATCTGACTCAGTCCCTGATACCGAGATTCACGTCAAGTTTTATATTTGGTCTTAGTTTCAGTATGATCACTGTTACAGAGTCTCTGGATCAGTGTGGATACAAGGTTATACAATAAATATATAAAAACTCTCCCAGGATTCCCCCATATATTTAGGTTAAGTGTGAACAACACAATTCTAGACAGTTATATCTGTGACTCAGTCCCTAATACTGAGATTCTTGTCGTGTCGATCTGCTGCATTAATTAATTCAATTTCCTTGAGCTTTCAATATGCAAATAGAAAAAGACTTCAAGGAACCCAACAGATGTTCTAACCTTGCTTTCAGTGTATACAGGAATTAATTCATTATTTGACAACAGGATCATTTCTGGTTTATGTACGATTCACTCAGTACCATGGGATTAGTGCGTGTGTGATACAGCATACATCACTGAAGGAGTTATGCTGTCTGATCAAAACACTAATTATTAATTACATTTTTTGAAAATCTAAATTTTGAATGACTTACTTCGATCCTCGATGTCAGACTCTGAGGTATAGGGAGACACAGTAGATGGTGACGATCCTGTAGATGACATGGAAAGAAGAAAACATGAAAATATTACAAACGAAATAGCAATAATATTTTCAATTAATATATAGCCTAATGATAATAATATACTGTAGAGTATAATGCTCCTTGGAATATAATTCTAGACTGATGGCGCAATATTAATGCTGGTCTGTTATTATTATTATTATTATTATTATTATTATTATTACTATTATTATTATTATTATAATCATTACCCCGGTCGTCAGACAAACAATCATAATCAATTCATACATGACATGCCCTTTCTTCTCCCTTAGGAGCAACGCATGCTGGCAGCCATAAGCTGCACTCAACAGTAAACAGTGAATCGTGACATTCATTTTTCTTTGTAAAGAACCCAATGTTTACATTTTCATGCTTCTGGTTATGGCATTGAGATAAGCCAGGTGGTATATTCTTCAAATATTCATGTATATATATTGCAGTTTATTTAGTATTTGCATGACAATGCTCAGGTCAGACAGGTTAATGCAATTATACGTGATGCAATATATGGCAATATTAAGCCTGTTCTTCTGGAATTTTCAGTACCTAAGGAAGTACTGAAATTATGTTCAGGCAAGTACCGGTAGTGACATGCTGAATTTTCTTTTTGGAATGTACATAAAAAGCACTGAAAGCAAGTGAATTCATTAATTTATGGAGGGAGAACCGAACTCATATTGTTCTTTATATTTAATATTTTGTAACTTGTTTTATTATTTTTGTTTGACATTTCAATATCTATTCTTGCACAATTTAGCACGTATTGCAAGCCCTCTTCTGTTTAGCTTCACATTAAATGTTCTAAACTAGCACTTAATATAAATATATAAAAATAAAGACATTTGTCTTGTTTTCTCACACCAACATATAAATCATTTACAATCATTCCTCTTTGATAACCAAATAAAAGCCTCTTTTTATTGACATGAGCACAAACTCACATACACATACAAGTACACATACAAGTATCACATAAAATGATTCACACAGACATGCACACAGACAGACAGACAGACATACAGACAGAGACAGACAGACACAAACACATGAGCAAATACAAAATACAAACACACATACATACACACACATTCACAACGACATGCACACACACACACACACACACACACACACAGACATACTCACACAAACCCACACGCACACACACACACATACACATAAGCACACATAAATCAGTTTAATGTACACATTTACACTGAAACACATTTGTGTACAAACACACACATACACATAGACACACGATCACACATATTATACACAATGATAAGAGTCCATATCCACTCTCCAGTCTACCAGCCCTAGGGCAAGAAGATTTTTCTGTCTACCAAGTATTATCAAATCGTCTCCAAGTACGACCCTTTCAGAAGCTGAAAACAATCTTGATTGCACTCACCAATCTCATTCACAATCGCAATCAAATCTTTCTGCAACCAAGTTATTTTAATACTGTCTGAAAGGCGATTTAAATCAATATTCAGACTTATTTAAATAAAAAATAATACCAATCTTTGTAATCCTGTTGCAAATTGCCAATGTGAATAGCTCACATGATAGTAATCAATTTGTTTTGCCTGTGTGAAAGGCCACAGTTTTCTCTCCAGTATGATTTTCGGCGATAATGTCTAGAGATAGACACCAATCATTGTAATCCTGTTGCAAATTGCCAATGTGAATAGCTAACATGATAGTAAAAATGTTTTTGCCTGTGTGAAAGGCCCAACTTTTCTCTCCAGTACGATTATTGTCAATAATGTCTAGAGATAGACACCAATCATTGTAATCCTGTTGCAAATTGCCAATATGAATAGCTCACATGATAGTATACAATTTGTTTTGCCTAGATGTGAAAGGGCCCCCCATGCCTTTTCTCTCCAGTATGATTATTGGCGATAATGTCTAGAGAAAGATTTGTGCGACCTCCGACCCAATCATGTCCGAGGGAGGATGTCAGGTGACTCACTCAGCTTTATTTATTTACCTCGATCTTATAATTGCTTTTTAGCATATCGGTGATTATGTCTGCGTCTGCGTGGGTAAGATTTAGTTTGAGTGAGCAAACTGGAAGAACCTAAAATGCAGCCTCTTCAGCACTTGTACAATTCTTTTCAATGGAGTTACATTTAATTTTGGACCGACCTTATGTCAACATTATTTTTCTTATTTTACTTTTTTTTCCAAAAATGCACATACTTCTGCATTTGTAGAATCTCCATCAATAAACCCCAAACTAAATTTAGTTTAAAAGATCTTATAAATGTAAACATGCACATTCCTTACTTTTTTATTTGAAATTTCCTTCTTTTTTTAAATTGGAAAATAACTTTTTAGCATAGTTAAGATGTTTTGTTGGAGCAAATGAACCGGAAGCCCCTTAAAGCAGTCATTCTAATTGTAACTCATGATTTAATAAATTATAACAAAATCTAATGTCAGTATATTATTTACTTTTCCACTTTTTTATGCTTGGTATTTTAAATAGTTTAGATTATAAGATAAAATGATACACGCAGTAAAAACTCTCATGTGAAAAAAACAAATTTGTTATGTTATTTAATAATGTTTTAAATATTTTAATAACCCATTTTGGAAATTAGTTTTTTTTTTAACGAGGACAAGTTTGTAGTGCTGATTTCAAAAATGAAACACCTCAAAGATATTTTTAAAATCTTTTTCATCAAAATAGGTAAAATTAACTATTTTAAATATAGCTTTATTCATTATTATGTGGAAGCATCAAACAAAGAATGCTTATTGATTGATTGCAAAGCAAAATTTAACAATGTTGTAAGATTCCTTTCATGTAAGACAAACACATATTGTTTTGAAATTCATTTTCTAACATATTCATCAAGTAAAAAAAGTGTGTCTGATGAGTGTCATAATTTCAGAACTTGTTCAAGGATACATTTCTTGAGTAAATAAACAATGGACAACTGTTTGGTATAAATATTTTTTAGCGCGTATATTGAATGATTTCAGCAGTTTCTAGCATTCATTTCTTAAGTCCATATGCAATGTACAACTAGTTTATTTTTCATGAGTGTGTATTTAAAAAACATGAAACTGAATAATTTCAGCTCATTTTCTAGCATACATTTCTCAACTACATAGACAATGTACAACTGTCTAGCGTGTTATTTGATGAGTGTGTATATGAAACACAGTGTTCTAAATGAAATATGACAGCGGAGCTCCAATATCAGGCATCCATTATGGTTTGGCTCGACAAGGATGTGTGCTTGGGGCTAAACTTATTCAGATGACTTTTGCTGCCAGCTCAAATGAATAAAAAGGTGTATGACTATGAGTCATCCAGAACAAATGAAAAGCAATGTCATATGAAAGGACATTTCGAGAACAAATAATATACCTTAGCTTTTATTTCAAAATGGCAGAGAAGTTAGGATTTCATCCATGCATTATTTCTCACTATAATATGGATAAGCAAAGATATGTATTTACTCCTGTATATTCTTGCCGTGCAATAATTCATTGGCCATACTTTCACTTTATATTGTGTTATATTGATGTCATAATCACATTAGAAAATACAAAACATCCTTTAAAATTATTTTATTTCATTCAATCCATTGTAATATGAGTAGTTTACAAGGCCACCAAATCTTAATCCTTTTCACAAATTTAAAGTTCATAGTATTTTTTAAATCATAGCAAAATGATATCTGTTATATGGCTTTAAAAGCATATATATTAGATAAAAAAAAACATCCTCAAACATTGAATAATTTAATTGAATCCATTGTTATATGGATATTTATGATTGAAGGGTTTGGATTTGACATTATCCACTAGAGAATTTAAACATGTGTACAAAGTCAATGCTAAGAGTTAGCAAATATCACTTGGCATTTTATGCTCATAAATCGGTCATATGACATTCATTAACGGTTTAACCAGGGAATTTTCACACATCACTCAGTGGACATATCAGATTACCAAAATTATATACATTTTAACAACCCTTCATCAGTTTTTGCACATATGTCAACATAGTTAATAGATCCCTTTAAAGGTGCACAGTAATTAAATGTAATTGAGTCATTTGAGGAGATTATTGATTGGACTGGTCAGTCTAGTAAGTAATAGCCTTATAACAAGACCTCGAGTCTGAATTACAGAAACGAATGATCATAATAATCAGTAGACATTTGATGAACACGCAGTACCCCGGGGTACCATTGTACCCCGGTATCACGCGTTGTGTAGCGCCATCTTGCGTCCAACCGTACCGCAGCTATTGCGTTGTGCATGCAGTGCAGCGCGCGATTGTATGCACGCTATACCCACAATACAGCCCTAAAAATTAAATAAATAATTAAACAAAATGACGGATTTTCGTCTGGTACCCCGGGGTATCGTTTATGTCATCATTTATAGAGCGCAAATTGCAATGAGCCTCTAGGCGGTATTAACAACATCCTGGTCAACCATTTCTATCATTCCCATATGCAAAGTGCAGAATTTCCACTCCCTGGGGAGTATTCCAGCCAGTCATTTGTTAAGACACACACATACACAAACAAAAATGATAGTAAAAAGTCATATTGAAATAGAAACAGTTGTTTAGCTATTCAAATAATTCAAATATTTTGATATTTGTCCCATGCCTAATGTACACCAAATGGAATTAAGACAATTGGTATTTAAGACAAACCAGATTTACATATATACCTACATGTATAATGGGGTTAGGCAATATTTGTATAAAACAAACTGGGTGTTGACCAAACAGGGTTAGACTAACTGTATTTTAAATGATCACCACCAAACAGAATTATAAAAAATGTGTATTGAATTAACTATGTTTAGACCAAATAGGTTTCAGATGAAAGAGAAATAGATAATTGAAATAAGTCTAAATTGGTATTAGACAAACTGGCAGTACAATAAATGGGTAAAGAAGACCACATTTGTAATATCTAGATAACTGGATAACTGGCTGCAGACTCAAACATATGTAAATCAAAATGGCAACAACATGGTCAGGGGGTCTATGGGGGTCTGCGAATAAGACTAGCCCAGGGGTGGATATTAGGGCATTGCCCTAGACATACTAGAGGACAGCGGGTGTACCACACAATAGATATTGGAACCATTGGAAGAAAGGCCACAAAGTAAATTCAATGGAGATCCAATGGAGACTCAGTGTAAGTGCATCGCCGTTGTCCCCATACAATGGAAAAGCTATCCCCTTAAAGTTAAAATGGAAAAGGAGAAACGAAAATGAAGAAGAAAAAAAGAATCCATTACAATAAAGATTTGCCCCTAATTTCTCAGCCTATCTTTACAAGTTTAACCCATTCAGGGCTGGTCCACCTAATTACTCAGGCTGGGGTCTATGGAGAATGCATGTTATACCAAAACCAAACCATCTTCAAAGGGTTGAGAAGAAAACAACAAGAGTCGATCACAATAAAGATTAGCACCTAAATATTATAAAGAATATACTCTCATCCTATCTCAACATTCATATATTAAAGTAGTTTTTGAAAGTGCAAAGGGGTCAACTCGGGTGTCATACTTTATTCTTTGAAACAAATTATGGTAGCTTTAAATATTGGAAACAGTCAATGAAAGAAAAACATTTTACAGAACTTAAATACAGCATTCTCCTTACAGTGCATATAAGATATATATTAGGAAATTGAGATCATTCAATAAAATAGAAATCGAATAACACACAAAACAAGTTCATGGCAATATTAAATAAAGAATCTACACCTTAAACTCCTTGAGTGCCAAGCTTGCATTTTTGCACCAAACAATGCACACAAATGCCATAGAGCTGTACTGTCAGCCCATCTTACAATCCTAAGACACAGGTTATCACCGTTTTATTCACCGTTCGTAAATGATGTAACAAAATAATGTTCCCACTACCTATTCCTATGATATATGAGAGCAGTTTATCACTACTACCCCCACCCATTAAATACATTCTCAGACCAGCGATACACAATTACCATGACAACAATGACCATGGCAACAAGTACCATGGCAACACCTCTACTAAAGCTAAGAGTAAAACCAGGGTCCGTGCTATAACACCAGGGGTCTACAGTATATGAGAGCTTTGCGGCAGCTTTCCGTCCCTGCCATGCTCAATGCCTGTATGACTGGCTCAGATAATTGGTACAATATGGGGGCAACAACAATAGCAGGATATATGTGGAAATTGTGGAGGGATGGATATGATATATTACTTCGGCCTATATACAACCCTAGAATATATGACTGAGCTTGTGGCATATTGGGGTAGAAATGGTCAATACAGTAAGGGGAGCAAACTGGGGGTGTCAGGTTTCAAATGGGGGAGCACATCAAACTTTATTTATTCTATTTTATTTTATTTATTTGTATTTATTTAAATTTTTTTTTTTTGGGGGGGGGGGGGGGGGGGGGCTAATTTTGAAATCAGCCTGAATATAAGTGGAACTCGTAGAGGGGTGGATATAATAATACAACGCTCGAAATTGGCGTAGGCCCGATGGCCCGGGGCCAGTAAAAGTTGCGGTCGGGCCAGTAAAAACATGAAAATGGCAAAGTTTGGTGGCCCGATCGGGCCACCAAATGTTTAAACCATAAGAAGACAACATCAAGGAATATGAATCTCAAGTTTGACACCTCTTAAAAACACTTTAATTGTGATTTAAATATTTGCAAGAAATGAAAAGGACGGACATAAAAAGTCGCAAGCGCACTTGCGATTGAATTAATCTTAATCTTTGAATTAATCCTTATTTATGCCTACAAATATGTGCTATTTCCTCATATGAACACTCTCCCTTGAATTATCTACTTCTTGCATGATAAATCATGGTAAAATTAAACAACTTCCAGAGGTGTGTAATGACTAAAAGTAAAAGCATGCTTATGCTGTTTTCTTAATTTCCCACACACCCCCTGGAAGCCTTTGCAACATGTAGAATATAAACATAGAACAACCAATCCACAGAGGGAGTATGTGTGCATACTAAGACCTATCAAAACACATGTCTAACTTTTCACATTCATTCATATTGCAAAGTGCTTTGCGATACCGTCCGCGATACCGTCAATAAAGGGGAATAATTTCATCTTTCGGATCATTATTCATATTTTTGAAGGTATTAGAAGGAATCATTTTTACAAGGTAGAGACTTGTGACTACTTGGAATTATTTTAGCTTTTAAAATAACAAAGATTTAAGTGATTTCATTTCCCGAATTGAAAAGTTATCTTAGCTATGCTCAGTCCCATGTGTGTTTGTTTGTGTTGGTGATTTTATGGACCATAAAATAACAAAATCGTACATGGAAAAGAGCTTAGTTTCATCAGTTGATGACTCTTAGATGAAACTGCTCGATTCTAGGTTTTGTTTTGTTTATTCAGTGATGGATTTCTTTAATGATGGTGGTAATTTTAACACATAACTTCCATAATTTACCAATTAATGACCAAGTAGTCATGACCATTGTTTTTCTTTGTTTGTAAATTTTATTTTCGGGCCACCAGAAAAAAGATAATTTCGAGCATTGGAATAACAAATGAGGCTAAACATTGCCCAGTACCCTGAAACTATGAATATGGTTATTGTTTTAATTTTACTTTGGTTTTTCCTTATTTTTTTCGGGCCAGTAGATTTTGGTTTCGGGCCACCAAAATTGGAAAATACTAATTTTACTGGCCCAACCGGGCCACCAGCAAAAAAAGTTAATTTCGAGGGTTGAATAATATAAAGGCCTACAACCTTAAAATATATAGAAGATCGAAAGAGTGAATACAGTAATGGGGGCCAAAAGGGTGCGCACAAGGCTGTGCCCTAAATTTAAATTTCTATCATGAATTTCTTTATTTTCCCAATTCCAAGGGGAGGGGAAGTGAATAGGGCAAAGAAAGGTTGACTGGTAGTAAGGGCAGCACCCCCTTTTGCCAACCCCTGGCCCCCTTCCTTCCTCGCAACCCCCTGACACCCTGGCCCCCTTTGCTAATGGCACTGCACTTACATGGAAGATAAGAACCTCCAAATACACTTAGTCTGAAGGGTAGTGAGTAATAAACAAACAAACAAAAAAGAATTGTATTGTATGTACATTTTCATTTTTGTAGTCCCTAGTATATTTGCAAGGGGGTGAGAAGGGGTAACTATGAAATATGGGGCCTATTTGGTGATATAGATAAAATACATGTATATGTATACCCTAGGAATTACATGGGTTGTATGTGTTACTTTGATACGATCATCATAAATTCTTAATATTATCATTTAACAAATGTACATTTAAATTGCAACATTCGATAAGAAGTTGCACCTGCACAATATGGCTCAATTATTTGTTTGTGCATGAGAGAGA
Source organism: Echinarachnius parma (assembly GCA_037951105.1). NCBI lineage: Eukaryota > Metazoa > Echinodermata > Echinoidea > Clypeasteroida > Echinarachniidae > Echinarachnius > Echinarachnius parma. Next base: position 41,655 of record JBAMJV010001094.1, on the reverse strand, counting down.
TTTAAGAGAACCCCTTACTTAAACCCCTTCTTAATCAAAAAAAATTGTCGCGGTGACGTCCTGATGTTGTCCGGATGAGATCCTACACCGTTTCTATTAAGAAGCTCCAATCGGGATAACATCAGGACAACATCCGGACGACATCGGGGTGAGATTCACCCTAGTCGGGTCAGGGTGATAGTGCGGTAACGTCCGGACGACATCCTGATAAACTGTCTATTAAGACGCGTGCGGAACGTTACCCGGGTAGAAGACGTCATGGCCGTGAACAAAAAACACAGCGCGCGCCGATACTCCGTGTGGCCCCAGCTGTTCGCGTGATGAGGGAGGTGCGGTTGTTATGGTAACCTACCCGAGTGAGGATTTTGCGGATGCTAGATTAAGAATAGGTCCGAAGGATCCCCGCGTGTTTTACGACCTGACCCCCTACTGTTTCTCATTCACATGTCGCTCGGGTGACATCAAGGTGAGGTTTATTTTTCCCAATTAAGAAGGGGTTTTAGTAACAGCATTTTCCAACCAGTTCACTCACTGTCAATTAAGGGAGTCAAGTCAAACATTCGTTTTGAAAATGAAACCAAGGATCCAGAAAAATTGTATGAAATGGTTCATATTTTTCTCAAAAGTAAAATTGAATGGTTCCATCCTATTATTCTCGAAAGTTGAATGAAATGGTTTAATTATATTACTCTTTACTTTGTTCATTTCTTTTGTACAGGTCTGCAAAAGAACCAGTAGAGAGAGAGAAGTATAGTCAGCCTGTCTACGCAATGAATTCAGACTTCTATGATAGGCTAGACTATAGATGGAGACAGAGACCAGAATAGGACTTATTTCGCCTGTGCTCGCTGTATTGCATTGTATTGTACATCAGACGAGTGTACGATCTACACATTGTGCATGAAGACCATCTATATTATTTTCCCATCTATGCCTCTGGTACCAGTCCTAGTAAACCAGTCCTAGTAAACTTGGCCTAGTCTCGTCTATAAGACTTGTTGTTTCATTATTAACAATAAATTACAAATATTACTTGCTAAACTAGGCAACAGGGGCTCAGGGTCATTTAGCCCCTTACAACGCCTAAAAGAGCCCCCCCCCCCCCCCCCCCCCCACCCCCCAAATCTTAGAAGAGCCCAGCTGTAAATTTGTATAGAGTTCAATGCAAACTAAGTTATAAGGGCTATTTCTATGCAGGCGAGCTCGAAAAGTAGCCAACCCCCCCCCCCCCCCCCCCCCCCCCCAAACAAACAAAAAATTAATTAATTAATTAAATAAATAAATAAATACAAATAAATAAATGTTAATTTTTTCCCTGCAACGCAAATACAATTTAATATAAATTGTGTGATTTTAATTAATGGTTTTTCTTTGTTTTGGGCCATTCAAATAAGGTTTCAGGGCAACCCAAACTGGACAGGGCTACCATAGAGAAAAAATAACATTTTCTAATTCTGCATTACTGATATAATGTATACTGAGAGGTATTCAAAATTTGTTAAAGTCACAGGGATCATTCTTGGGTACACACACACACACACTCAACTGCGGTTTTATCATGTATTGTAAACCTACATACATGTACAAGATGCTCCCCCGGGAGTAGAAATGTGCAATTTAGGTGCTGGATTGATTACAGTGTGTATCCGATGATAGAGGTAATAATAATGGTGTGCCTCGAGTGTCAGAAAACAGAACATGCACAATCTAAGTAGCTGTTGTTATTTCATTAGTATCTGTAGTAGTATTGCTCAAGGGGATATGAAAGGGTCTGATGCGCAAGACTATCCATAACAATCCTTGTATGGAGGTGACCTTGTCGTTGGCTGGCTTGGGCTTACACCATAGCAATAAACATTACACCCTACTCCACAAAGCCATCAACTTGCAAGTCAGGTTCATTTTCTATGCTTTTAACCAGGGCTCCACACTTACCTTTTTTGTCAGCGGCCCGGTCGGGCCAGTAAAATTATTTCTTCCCCTTTCCTGGTGGCCCGAAAGAAAAATTGACTGGCCCAAAAATTGGATTTTATAAGTAAACTTTTTACTGTTCAAAATATCACTATCTCCTGATCAAACCTGTGATTACAGATGAAGTATGTCATGAAAGAAAACAAGATTTTTCTTAGTTCTTGTCTATGTTGGGTTGAAAATCTGCTTGCCCGATCGGGCCACCAAAATATGACTTTTATACATTTTTGCTGGCCCGAGGTGCAATTTCACTGGCCCCGGGCCAGCGGGCCAGTGCGAGTGTCGAGCCCTGTTTTAACCCTTTCATAAACATCTGCATTAACACACCAATTATATCATTACAGCAAACTGAGAGTATACCTTTACATAATATGACACAGTTACTAAATGATTGTATGTTGATGTCAATACAGTTAGCAGTAATGGTAGGTTGGGTTTACAATGTACACTTTAGCAATACACATTACAGATGTATACACCCTACTCCAAAAAGTCATCAACTTGCACTGCAGGCTCATTTCCTATGCTTTATTGCTCTCGCCCTTTCACTTATGTAGACAATTTTCTTCTATGATGATGATCAATCATATTAGGCACTATATAAATTGAGGATATTTTTATTTATGATTATCACATGTCACAACCAAGAATGTCGCCTTGTAATTTTGGACAGGAATAATCCACACAATTATATCCCGCACATTCTCAACTCCCAAGGAAGCATACAAGCTGCAAAAAAAAATATGTAGGCATATATCTTCCTGGTAAGTTAAAGGGACTGTCCGCCTTTTGCAAGCCAAATTTCAAAAGTTACGAGGTTATTGTCTTATATGAAAGAAAATGTCATTTAACAGCATGCCTGAAAAAATTAGGGCTTGAAATCTCTTTTTCGTGGAGTTATAGACCTCAAAATTATAAAACGACACAGCGCGTTTAATTGTGCATTATACAAGTATTCACTTGGTGCGAAATTTCGCTCACGGCGCATTCCACGGAGTACCACGTTGCTGTGCGTGACCACTACGTGACCCGCACACATATTGTGATCGAACAACGGCGTAAGCAAATACTAAACAAAATCACCAAATCTCGCTAAAACTGATTACATGTAATTGTATATTCTTCATTTTCGAGACCTTTTCCGTGACATACCTTTACAAATGTCGGCTTCACAATACCTTTACAAGAATAAGTACAATACTGTTGTGATATTAAAATGCTTAATCACTCAGTTAAACTCCTTTATTGACCGATATATAGTTTGGTGGAGGGGCGCATTCGTTTTTCATTCGTAGAATCCAAATTACAGGGCTGTTCGATCTGAATTTGTGTATGTGTGTTACATTCATCCTCATCCATCTACTGGAAACTGTTCAGACGATTTGTAAAAGGCGGGACAGTCCCTTTAAGCAAGACTACCGTACTATAATAAACGTATATTCACACATGGCCTGTGAACCTAACTTTGGTGGCCATGGGCCAATTATGAAATGTCCATGTCCAGAAGCTCATTTTGGTGGCCTCGGGCCTAGTAGGCCAGTGCTGATTTTGAGCCCTACAAGCAAGGCTCGACACTCGCACTGGCCCGCTGGCCCGGGGCCAGTGAAATTGCACTTGGGGCCAGCAAAATGTATAAAAGTCATATTTTGGTGGCCCGATCGGGCAAGCAGATTTGCAACCCGACATTGACAAACTGATAAAATCTTATTTTCTTTTATGTCATGCTTCATCTGTAATCATAGTTTTGATATTAAGAAAGAGTGATATTTTGAATAGTAGAAAGCTTACTCATGAAATACAATTTTGGGGCCAGTAAATTTTCTTTCAGGCCACCAGAATAGGGGAAGAAACTATTTCACTGGCCCGACCGGGCCACTGACTAATAAGGTGAGTGTGGAGCCCTGCCTACAAGGATTAAATTCAGTGCTAGATTAAATTGATGACTAAACATTACCAAAAACCAACAACACCCATATTAAATTGCATTCATTAATAGGAAACACACAGAAGTCACAAGGATCTATTTACTATTTAGTCGATTTGGTTTCGGTAACCCCTTTATTATTGCTTTTGTGTGCATTGCTGTTGTTGGTGACTTTGTTGTTACAATAAGTACTATAGCAATGGTTGGTGTATGTGCATGTACAACCGTATACCTGGTTGACCAAATGATAAACAAGGTAATTGTTTCTTTAGGGTGTAACAGCCCAGAACCTACTTATAAATAATGAATAAGGAGTATGATACATTCACAGTACTAACCATTAATCCCATTCATCTCATTTCAGTATTAGGTTAAAAATGATGACTAAATGGCATCAACACCCATTTATAAATAGGAATCGCATTCAAAGCAAAAAGAAACACACACAAAAGTCACAAAAGTCAATACCTTTTTATATCATTGTCACACCTTTTTTAGCCTTTGTGTGCAACCCCATTGAAGATTTTGTTGTTTATTAAATTGACAATAGGTACAGTAACAGTAGTGCAGGGCGAAGCTAAAACGGAATAAATACTCATATAGTCAACAACTGATGAACCTAATGTATATATCCACAATCTTTCCGGATCATTGACCATTATGGGCTGGCCCATTGTTAACCCTTTCTCTTTGAGGTTCTGTAATCCCCATAGACTTTGTACACAGCCCACCGGGTTCCTGTAGGCAAAGGGTTAAATTAGGGTTGGGTACACACAGAATTATGATGGATTTTATAAACAGATAAACAGAAAAATTACTTATTTAGCACAATTAATTGATCAAAATCCGTTTTTACCCATTGCTTTTGAAAACCTGTGGGCCATGTACAAAGTCCATGGGAATTTTACAATGTCTTGTTAAATGTTCGAAATTTATCATCCTGACTGGTTATAATCTTCCTAATACTGGCATGGGACATATTTACAAATCCTAACACGCTCAAAACTTGTTCATTTTAGTTAACATGCATTCTCCATAGACCCCAGCCTGGGGGACCAGTAGTGAACAGGTTAATTTGAAGGGGGGACATGGGTTGCATTTCTACACATAGAAACAATCTAGGGCCCTGTATCATTAATGCCCAATACTAGTTTTGGGAAAGTAGCCAAAAACATCTATATTGGCCAAACTAATTGATCAATATTGTTGAATAAGTATTTAAAAAGGGCTTGTGTGGTAAAATCTGAACCTAAGCATTGTTATACAGAAATATCGGAAGAAATCCAATGGCCGCCCGTGAAAATTATAAATCCACCGCCCCGTTCGCACCAGTCCACGCCGCTAGCGCTGGGCTGGAGATATCGACAAGCCGGGGACAAGCCCGCAAAGCAGAGACCATGTGTACACCACGAGGTCATTTGCACGTAGCGTATGCGCGATTGGTGGTACGATTTACAGTAAATCACTTTTATAATTTTGCAAATATATCAATTAGTAGGCGGTTTCCTGGCCAAATTTGTATAATCCCATATTAGTAAAATTATATTCTTTCACATGGTTGATAATAAGAGCGTACATTTCATTTTTTTTGTGTGGGGCGTTTCCCACTACTGTCATTCACCTTTAAGTTTTATGATTCATTGTACGACCAATCAGTTGATCGTTAGATTAATTAATTGATTGTATAATCAATCGATATGCCATGATTGATTGTATGATCAATTAATTTATCATACGATCATTCATCAAACTTAGTGTTACGGGGCGCAGATCTATTTACATCATTCTGAGAAGGCACGCAACATCCATAAGTGCAAACTAGGACTTCTCGAGCATGGAGCTCATTTATGGAAGTGGTCTGACATTTCGGACGTCCGTCTTTACCCTCGGACGAGCACAAGCGAAGGGGATCAACGATGATCCTCCAACCGAGAGCTAGAGATCGGTTCATTGGAGTGACCTTTAATTAATATCAAATAAAATATGCAGACTCACTTGTCTAGATGTGTAAAGTAAAGCAATTGGATGATGAAGAAATCCTTTAATGAAGAAACCTTTTTAATGAAAGACGACCTTTAGCATTAAAACATGTTCCCTCGGGTGTACTAAAAGTTTTACCACTTCTATTATCATCAAAATATAATTACTGAAATTAATAATCAACATCTTGTTATTACAGAGTTCTTGCCAGCATGATTCCGGTAATACATGTATAGTAGTGGCCTAAGTTGCCCCCAGCAACAACAACAAATTATTTCAATAATGATAATCATTATTGAAATAAATGACGCCGAACCAGCGTCCCGTTGATTGGTTGAGTACCCGTGTGCACCGGCCAATCGACGTTGCCCGTTATTGACCAATTAGGAACGTACTCGCTCATGCGAGATTGTGCGTTTGGAGCCAAAGAAGAGTATAAAACACGATTGCTTACATTAGATTATATCACTTGACAAAGTGTTGCAGCGGCACACGAAACGTCGTGATCTTTTAGATTCCTAGTTGACCATACATTGCGAGACAAACGAATATCACTAGCGATATTATTTCCGATATGATAATCATTATTGCCAACACAATATGGGGGGGGGGGGGGGGGACAAGCTCATCCAAGTTGTGACTTGTTTGTATTTAAATTTTAAGGTGACACACTGATTTCTCTTCTTCCAATCATTAATGTATTTTTTTGTGGAGAAAGGGGACACATTCACACCTTTCAGTCAAGCCCAGTGAATTTACAGGATTCAAGCTCATCCAAGTTGTCTTCTGTTTGTAAGTTAGGTGACACACAGATTACCTTTTTCTAACAATTCACCCTTTTTTTTGGGGGGGGGGGGGGGGGTGGAAGGGAAGCACATCAGGTTTTAACCCTTTAAAGACAATTTTAATTTGGTATGACATGCATCTCCATAAACCCTAGCCCGAGTATTTTCTGTTTGTATGTTAGGTGACATACAGATGACCTTTTTTCTCTCGAATAATTCACCCTTTTTTTTAGGGGGGAGCACATCACGTTTTAACCCATTCAAGAAAATTTGAATTTGGTATGACATGCATTCTCCATAAACTCTAACCACAGAGTGTTTGGGGAACAAGCCCTGAATGGGTCAACCCCTTACCCTACGGGAACCGGGTGGGTCGTGTACAAATTCTATGGGGATTTCAGAAACACGAAGGGAACAACGGGTTAAGAGGCAAATTGGGTCATCCAGGTTTTGTTGGAAAGCACATTAGCACTAAGCGTAGTACTACCCATCTTGTCTTTCAGTTACCAAGAACCAAGTTCGGTCATCTGGGTCAGTGAAGACACCATGATTGCTTTACCACAAGTCCTATCCAGAAAAGGGCCAGGAGGGGGACCGTCTTAGTACAGACCTATTACAGTACCCCATGATCGTAGCAAGAGGGGGGGGGGGGGGTGAGGAGGGGGGCGGTCAGAGTAGCATCGGGGGGGGGGGGGGTTCAATGAGAAATCCTATCCAGAACAGGGCCAGGAGAGGGATAGTCTTAGTATGGACCTACTGCACCATGATGGTTTATGTTCACTTGGTCTACAACTCATTTGGTCTACTACCTGATGCCTTTAACTTCAATTTCCCTAACTACAAACACGATCCCTAACCAAAAACCTAACCCTAATCCACACCCCTAACCCTAATCTTAATCCATAATTATAATCACAAGCCCCAAAATTTATAATTTTCTAGCAGACCAAATGGGAGTAGACCAAATGGCTGTAGACCAATCGGCAAGTTACCACCATGATTGTAGCAAGAGGGGGGGGGGGGGGTGGACAGGGTAGCATCGAGGGCACAGGGGGTTCAATGAGAAATCCTATCCAGAACAGGGCCAGGAGGGGGACAGTCTTAGTATGGACCTACTGCACCATGATTGTAGCAAGAGGGGGAGGTGGGGGAGGTGGGGGGGGGGGGGGGGGGAGTGAGGGGGTTGGCAGAGGAGCAAAGAGGGGCAGGCAGAGGTAAATGTACAAGGGGGTAAGTGAATACCCCTGTGGGAATTCTTGTACCCATTTATTTTTTTACTCCCATGTGAGCCAAAATTTAAGAAAAACATAATACTATCCTTATTTCAAGAGCATATTATCTCCATAAATTATACTAATAATCATAATTGCAAAATTATGTCAGCATTACTTGATTTGTTTAGCAATGGTGTTTTACAAGAAAATTATTCATGTCTTACCCCTGGCAATGTGACTAATTGTAACGCAAACACTCAAACAGCCTTACATGATAGGCCATGGCCCCAACACAAAAGTGCATGTGTGGGAACAAGCTGGGTTACTCATTTAACTATTGCCTTCAGTAATGCAGTTAATATGTTGAGTTCATTACAGAGTGAAATTTCAAGAAATTAGATTGGTTGGAAGTTACACATATGGGGCTGTAATCACATTACGTATCATTTCCTCACTAGTAAATCATAGCAACATTTTGCAAGTATCCTAAGTGTCAGAAGTTTGGCCCGGCTTCAAATAAATGCCAAAGATATCTTGAAATTAATAGAAATAGTATTATTTTGCATGTCTAGCAATATAACAAAATACTAAATTGTGCCATAATGCTACTACCAGGGGCTTGTTTGTTTTATTGATTTTTATATAATTTTATCAATAATTGTAACAGTTGTAAACATATAATTTGAATAGTATTATTTTGTGGAGAGAAAATTATCTGAAATTCTAGATGATTTAATAATAAACCTTTTGTTCACTGAACAGAAGTATAACAAATATGAATACAATCTTATTTTTAAAATGCTATTCATACAGGCATTACATGTCTACGCAAGATACAAACTAGAAAACTTCACCAAGAACAAACATCTTAATATGAAATGTGGGGTTTTTAATCTTTACATTTCAAATAATAATATTTTGTTTGAAGCATAAGGTGAAAGAGATTTATGATCAAGACAAAATATCTTAGTACTGGGAAATGTGGGGATTAATATTTATGTTTCAAATAATAATATTTTATTTAAAGCATGAAATGAAAGAGAAAAAATTAACCCCGAGAATATTCCTGACTACTCTACTCTGATCATTGTACAATATATTATTATATTCATTAAATGTTGAATGAAAAAAGAAGACACCACAACTCTTTGTCATTTTGTTAGATCTTCAATAAATATAATTTGTGAGCAATGAACTGAAAAACCACAGCCGCAGTTGTTTACGACCGATTACCCATTATACAGGATCTTGATATATGTTTGCAATTGACAAATGATTTGAGTTACAGGTCTGTACTTGCATTTCGGGGGTTGAATTTATTTCAGAATTCATTTCCAAATTTGGTTTCAAGAGACTGTTGTCTTTATAATAAATTATCTTGATATTTGTTTGGACTTGAAAAATTATTTCAGTTACAGGTATGTACCAGGGAAAAAAATACACGGGGGCGGCGGGCGAATTCGCCCCCGAAATGCCGAAAAGAGCCCCCGGAAAAAAAAAGAGACCCCGAAAAGAAAAGAACATGTTTTATTTTTATTTTTTAGGGGATTTTGGGGGATTTTTTTATTGGATCGTGATCACATGCCGATCAGATGATCACTTACAGCATTAGAGCTTAATAGTAGCCCCTGAAATTCGAAAAGAGCCCCTGAAATTTGTAGCCCCCGAGATGATAAAAGTAGCCCCCGAAAGTTGGAAAAGTAGCCCCCGAAAAGGAGCCCCCGAAATAAAAATATTAATTTTTTTCCTGGTATGTACTTGTATTTCAGGGGTTGAATTTATTTCAGAATTCATTTCCAAATTTTGTTTCAAGGGACTGTTGTCTTTGTGATAAATTATGAAACTCTATGAAATAAGCAAGAACCTTCCAAAGAAGACAATCTTTCAAAAAGAAAATAATAAATTGTATTATACCATTTATAATTGAGATGCATTATGTCAAGAATTCTTCTATGAGATTTGACTGTTTAAACCCATTCGGAACTGGTCCCCAAAATACTCTGGCTTGGGTCTATGGAGGATACATGTTATAGCAACATCAAACAGTCATGAGTGGGTTAAGAATGTTCTGCTGTTTGCAATGAAATGGGTGTGAATCAGGATTTCATTTACTGTATGAATCACTGTAAACAATGCTTTTTAAGTCAATCCTGTCTGAATAATGAAGTTCTGAGTACTGCAAATACACCATGGTAGCTTTAACACCCTGAATGCCACATTTATTCTGAAGTAACAAATGTACATATTATATGCCACTGACCCAATCCTGTACAGGATATTATGTTGACATGAATAATTGCGTATGACCCCTTAAATTCATCTTAATAATAATAATCATGTAATGTTTTGATTAATATGGCAGTGCTCCACACTTACCTTTTTTGTCAGTGGCCCAGTCGGGCCATCAACATAATTTATTCCCCTATTCTGGTGTCCCCGAAAGAAACATTTACAGGACCAAAAATTGTATTTCATAAGTAAACTTTTACTATTCAAAATATAATTCTTTTCTGATCAAACCTGTAATTATAAATAAGGCATAACATGGAAGAAAACAAGATTTTTTTCTCATTTTGTTTGAAAATCTGCTTGCACGATCGGGCCACCACAATTTGACTTTTATACATTTGTGGAATAAATTCAATTCAATTCAATTCAAATACATTTTTGCTGGCCCAAAGTGCAATTTCACTGGCCCCGGGCTAGCAGGTCAGTGCGAGTGTCTAAAAATGGGCTAGAAACTCTGTACTGGAAACCAACAAATTTGGATCTATAACACGCAAGTCTATGGTGAGAATATAAAGGTGTAATTTTGGCCACCGGAAAGAAAACCATCGGGGAGAGAGAGCCCTGGAAATTCATAATAATACAAGTAGAGAAGTCGGATTTGGCAGTGATAATATTAATGGCCGAGATATTGGGTCGAGATATCAAACAATGGGCGCAAACAACACTGGCCCGTTTCCTTTACCTCATTACGTTTCATCTCCGGCTATTCTTATCCCCCACATCGGCGCCTGTAAGGAGTATTATAGTCCACTGCCCACGCAGTCTGATAAGGTACATTTACCAAATGACTTGACGCACGTAATGGAACATGACAGGAAGTCGATGTGAAATGTGTTGGATGTGATGTACGACGGGTGAGAGAAAACACGAACATGTAAATGTGTTTGGATCTGCACCCCAGACCAAAGTCTGAAATACAGAGTGCAGACTGTGCCAGAATATACTCCAAATGTGCTGAAGTAGTTTTGGTTATTATATGATGACACACGCAGTACCCCGGGGTACCGTTGTACCCCGGTATCCCGCGTTGTGTAGCGCCATCTTGCGTCCAACCGTACCGCAGCTATTGCGTTGTGCATGCAGTGCAGCGCGCGATTGTATGCACGCTATACCCACAGTACAGCCCTAAAAATTAAATAAATAAATAAACAAAATGGCGGATTTTCGTCTGGTACCCCGGGGTACCGTTTATGTCATCATATTCAAACAAAAAATGGTAATCTTAAATGTGAAGGGGGTGGAATGATAGAAGCTAATATTATCATCTGACTTAATGTGCAGTGGGAGAAAACAAGAACATGTAAACGTGCGTAGATCTGCGCTCCAAAGTATTAAGTACAGACTACAATGTACATATTGTGCGATAATATACTCCAAATAAAAGAATAGATATTAATTATTGTGCCCAAGTAGTTTGGGTTATTCTAAGAAATTGTAATCTTAAATGTGAAGGGTTTGGAATGATAGTAGCTACAATTATCATCCGACTAAATGTGCATAAGTAAACATAGACATGTAATTGTTGATCTGTGCTCCAAAGTCCAAAATCATTTTAGTGCTGAAGTAGTTTTGGTTATTCTAAAAAAAAAATTATCTTAAATGTGAAGGGGTTGGAATGATAGTAGCTGAAATTATCATCTCACTAAAGTTTGCAAGCAGTGGCAAAAACATATATTTGTATCAATTAGCCCATTGGCATGCCTACTAATTTCATACAGAGACCCTATATCTTAGTGTGATGTGCGCTATTTACAAGAACTACTTACTATTAATTAATACTCATTTCCATAGATTAACTACAAAATGTATTAAAAAACTGCCGGTAATATGTTAGTAAAGACAATTCAAGTGTAACATAGAATGTAAAGGTAGGCCTACCTGTTGTTCAATGTGTGATACACATAATAATTACCAAATTAAAAACAACATGTTGAGACAAATTATGTAAGTTTGCCCATAACTTTAAAATTATAAATAATAGGGAATAAGTACTATGCGTTTAGATTATTTCAAACGCAAGAATGGTGATAATAGCCTTCATGTTAGGAACATACATGCACACGTATGTACAAATGGTGCTTGAAATTAATACTAGCCCGCTGGCCGGCCTGGCCACGAGATATTAGAATTGGGCCACGAGATATTAGCACTGGGCCACTAACATTTAATTAATATGAAGTTTACCTGCACGAATAGGAAACCACTTTATAAAAATTGTTTTTCTTTGCTTGGGCTGAAGAGAGTAAGGTCTCATGCCACTAACATTTGAGAAATTTATATTTCATATTGAAAAAAAGTCATTTTCTAGCATTGTTATAGTATAGCACTGTTAACCCCTTGCCTACGGAAACCGAGTGGGCTATGTACAAAGCCTATGGGGATTTCAGAATCTGGAAGGGAACGGGTGAACACAATCAGCATTACAATGACAAGCTGGATTTCCTTTGGTTTGTTTCTTTTTTTTAGCTCAGACTGCTATTTTTAGAATGTAAACATTCATTGTCATCATTATTATTTAACAGACAGGTACGAATGAATGAAATGGTGTGCTATATTTAGTTGCCGAGAGTATTTTAAGAAAGAAAAACAGACAATGTAAACTGGATGAAAAATTCATTATTGTACTCTTTTTATGCTGATGGTAGCCGACCTTTAAAGGGGACCACCAGACAAAGAACAACACGTTATTATATGTTTTGGTACCGTTTTGTGATATCAAATAGATACCCAACATTTTGCAAAGGGTTGTATAATTCATAAACAAAGCAATTAATTTCCACCACTTACGGAACCACTGCTATTTCCTGGTTCCATACGGGCCAACCATTTGCGAGTGCGCCAATGCTATTCACGGGCACGTTTGTAAACAATAGATTCCCGGGCGATTCGTTCGCTCTGCACACGTTGCAATTCACCGCACACATAGCAGTCTGCGTAATTCAGACCGCATGAACGCATGCTTTAGAATGGTGATGCGTTTCCAATTATATTTTTTTTCTTTCTGGAAACATATTTTTGTGAACTTGTTGATGGAATGGAATACTAAAGATGTTACCTTACTTTCATAAGAATATTATTTTTGGGTGGTGGTACCCTTTAAGAATGAAATATGAGAGACACATTTATCCACGTACATTTACCAATCTTAAAATGTCAAACAATTCGACCCAGAATGAGGTACATGTATAGAATACTTTTTAGAAAGAACAGTTTTTTTTTAAATGATGGAGACAAACTTCTCGGAACCACATTGATAAACAGGGCTCAAAACTAGCACCAGCAAGTAAAAATTGATGTTCGGCAAGTAACATTTCATAAATTGTCAAATTGCACAACTAAGAGATAACAACGTAATTTCATTTGTGTGAATTTCATCTAGAAATGAGAGGGCAAGTAAATAATCATTTTACAAACGAGCCAGTACAGAAAAAAGTTAGTATGGACTATGGAGGCTTGCACATAAGTGTATGCAATTTGTGGATGTTGAAACAATATTTAGAAGAAAATATGAATGAATACTAATGGGACAGGGTGTAAAACATTTATAGATGCCAGGTATATTTCAAGAAAGGGAATGCATGTAACTGACATTTATTTAAATCAAATGTAACAATTGATGTCACATTACTGAATGTTCTAGATAATTTTTGAAAGGGTAGAGAAAGGAAATTTAAAACTGCATTTAAACCATGTGATAGAACATACATCACATGTACCGTAAAACTCCGTGTATAAGGCGCACCCGTGTATAAGGCGCACCCCCAACTTTCTAAAAAAAAAAAAAAAAAAAAAAAAATGTTTTTTTTTTTTTTTTTTTTTTTACAAAACTTCTGCTCATGAATATTCATGTTTTCATTAGATAGCAATGCTCATTAAATATGCAAAATGCTAAATTCATTAATAACTGTTTTTTAATGAGAAAAATGTATGACCGCTGGTTAGAAAATTGAATATTAAATGAATGCTGCTACTCATGAACATTGAATAATCAATTAGTTGCAGTGTAACTGCTTACAAAACTTGTATTTTGTTTTACTAACCACTATCATTTGTATGTAGGAAAAAGGTATATGTTGATAAATGTTCCCCTCACATCAAGCTCTTGTCATGCCTTATAGACCAGTGTAATACACATTGAACATGAATACAGGGTGACCCAAAAAAAAAAAAAAAAAAAAAAAAAAAAAAATTATTATTATTTTTTTTTTTTTGCTGTACCTGTGTATAAGGCGCACCCCCGACTTTGAAATTTTTTCCGACGGAAAAAAGTGCGCCTTATACACGGAGTTTTACGGTATGTATTTTTAACTGAAGAAATATGATATAGAGAAGTTAAACTGCACAGTACATTTCAGTATCATATTCTTGGATACAAGTAAAGGATGTGACTGCGACTTGGACACTTATCAACGAAACATGATCTGTCGCATCTTAAAGGGATCTAGTAACTTTGTTGACATGTGCAAAAAGTGATAAATGGTTGATGCAATGTATATTATTGTTATCTCATATGTCCACAGGGTGTTGTGTGAGAATTTCAAGTTAAATGGACATTAAAATAACCAAGTAATAAGCAAAAAGTGCAAAGTGATATTCACTAACTCATTGCATTGACTTTGTACACTGTTCTGACTATCCAGTGGATAGTTAAAATTCTGAACACTTTGTGTCTTTTTAACGAAAGGGAAATTTGAAAAAATCGAAACCTGTCCCATGCTTCTATTGTTAATACGAATACAAAAAGGTATAAGAGAACCGCTAGAATTCCAGTTAAGTTTTGAGGATTTGGACAATGTAACTATATCCCTTTAAGATTCACTGTCATTCTCATGTTCAGAGTCGCTGACAGAATGCTGACGTAATTAGATTGTCATGCATCCAATCTCTGGGGATTATGAACAATAATCTTTACATAAATGTCAGCCCAGGATCATAACCTACAGTAGGATTACATCTCACATCATATTATAACCCCATGACTACGGGAATCGGGTGTGCTGTGTACAAAGTCGATTGGGATTTCAGAATCTCGAAGGGAAGAAGTTATTTAACAAAATCTACAGCAAGATTTGACATTTTAGCGATCGTATTGATTTGCCTTTGCATACATGTCAGCCCTGAATCATACCCAAGGATTATACACGTAAACCCTGTTTCTAAATTACGGCTCCATGAAAGCATTAGTCCCCCCCCCCCCCCCCCCCCCCCATATATAGACTGGGGAATGTTACATTGCTTGTGAAATAATGTGAATAAATATATCATACCATTTATCCATTGCCTATTATATTTTTAAGTTTTGCTATCCATGTACCATGCAATTATTCGCCAACCCTTTGTCATTCATATATTTTTCATCATCCAGCAACACCCCTGCACATTTTTTTGTGACAGCAATGATACCGATAAACAATCTAACCGATCACAATCTTTAAGGAACATTCCAAAGAATGAACTTAAGTAGTCAACCAGGAATCACATGGGCATGCATGATTTGACTTATAATACCAAACTATATCCTGCAAATTTTCAGTTTTGCTTAATGCGTACCACACAATTCTTTGCGGCTCCTCCGTCATTTATAGATTTTCATCATCCACCAACACCCTACCCTTTTTTTTTGCGACAGAAACACTGATAAAGGATCTAACAGATCACAATCTCTAAGAAATTAATAAGAAAGTCTTTAAAAAACTCTAAGAAAGTACAACATTCCAAAGAGTGAACTTAAGTACAGTAAGTAGTCAAGCAGGAATCACATGGGCATGCATGGTTCAACTTATGCCAAACTATACCCTGCTAAACATGTTCCACGCAATTATTCACCAACCCCTGGTCATTCATAGATTTTCATCATCCAGCAACACCCCTGCACATTTTTTGGTGACAGAAATGACACTGATAAAAGATCTAACCGATCACAATCTCTAAGAAATTAATAAGAAAGTCTAAAAAACACTAAGAAAGTAAGTAAAACATTCCAAAGAATAAACTTAAGTGGTCACCCAGTAATCATGTGGGCATGGTTCAACAAAATATATCTAGTATGCCAAACTATACCCTGCAAATTTTAAAGTTTAGCTTAACATGTACCACGCAATTATTCGCCAACTTTCGTCATTCATAGATTTTCATCATCCAGCAAACACCCCTGCACATTTTTGCCACAGAATTTACAGAAATGATTCTGATAGACGATCTAAGCGATCGCTATCGTTCTCATGGGGTGATCACATGCACAGATTCAAGGAAATGTGTCACAATCTACACCAAGTCCCTGGATCATCTCGTTGAGTCTGATTGATATAAAAATACATTTTTAAAAACAATATTTAGTATGACTTCATCAACTACATGTACAACGTTGATTCGTGGGCGCAGTACGTGTGCGCCCACTCTATAAAAAATATATACGTTTCCATGAACTTTTATCATCCTCTAAAGATATATTATCAAGACGTAAATTAAAGGGTGGGCTATTGCTTCAAGCAGGATACGATCATATAACATTGTTAATAATCCCTATCAACCTAGTTAGTGTTTGTTCACCCTATTTCTTGATTGTGAAGAGGATGATGACAATGATGCTTACTGATGATCATGATCAGCATTTTTTCAAATTATCATCATCATTTATTGTTATCCTCATAATCAATAACACAAATGTTGAATATCATTATCATTTATTTTCATCATCAGTATTAATAATATTAATTCCACATATAATTATTGAGATAATTTACAAATATTTTTCTTACAGGGAAATAAAATCAGAATCTACATGTCAACAACAAGAAATCAATAGTTTTCTTCTGAACTACAGAATATCAAGAATAGTATAACAATTATCAGAAGAATTTGTTTTTTTTATGTAAGTAATATTTTCTTGAGACTAGAATTGCATTTCTCAACCCCTCAAGCAGTGGCAGGTGTTAGTTCGAAGCATATATGAGCACACACTTTCAAGAAATTTTACGCCGGTCGTCGTCGAGGGGAATGATTCAACTTGTTAAGCGCCGAGGTTCCATGAAGATTATCCCTCTGATAACGTCTGAATTCATTAATGCCAAAAAATTAACTACTTACGGGGCAGGAATTACTCGGAGTCAAACAAGATTAGAAGTTTCAATTAAGTAGGTTCCACGGCTTGACAAGGCGGCCGTGTCCTTGTAACTTGATCAATTAGGTGCAAGTTCGAGGGAATGCAATCTATGATGGTTTTAGAATATGCTGGTTTAGGGAAAGGCCGAAGTATGTTTTGTCTATGATAGTAAACAAGTATATTTTATGTAGTTGTTCTAATGCAACAATATTTTGGTGCATGTAAACATAATTTCAATTATACTTTTTGCTTACCGGTTTATATATTTATATTCTCTTCATATCTATGAATAATATATTTCATGAAATATTCCATAAAAGTTATGAAGCCAAATGTATTCATCTTGGATAAAGTGGAATTACTGTGGTACCAGAAATGATTTCATAGAGTTCAAAAGTGGTGCTTCCATGAACACTCTGGCTGTGGTCTAGTAATATACCAAAATCAAATATTGCAATGCTCAAAATTAGTACAGTTTCACTAGCTCACTAAAAATTAGCTTGAACAGCCTTTAATTGGGCCACCCAAATTTCATAATGCAAAACTTAACTTGGGTCACCAAAATTTCAGGCCAATCAATTCTGTCTTAGATTTATTTTGCTGCATGATATTTTCTACCGTTTCTATTTATTTTCAGGCAAACACTGCCATTTTTTGTAATATCAGAGATAATTTACCAGGGAATAGTCCTAATCATCATGAACATTGGACCAACACATCACTCCAGTCAAGTTTGTGTCAACATAAGACTAATTTATTAAACACTAGTCTAGTCTAGACAATGTGGCACGTATCCCATGCTACAGAGTCCGGAGATTATCTGAAATGACTGAACTGTTTTACCCCGTTGCTTTATATGGGAATCGGCTGGGCTATGCACAAAGTCTATGGGGATTTCAGAATCTCTAAGGGAACGGGTTAACTGCTATTCATGAGACATAATAATACTAATACAAATTCATAAATTGTTGTTGTTGTTAATGTTGTTAATGATGTTATCTTTGTTGTGATTATTGATGTAATTATGATTTTTCAATATTATCATTATCATTAAAATTATCAAAAGTATTATGATTATGATTATGGCTAAAAAAAGAGCAGAGAAAATGGGATTCCAGCGGGATCGATTATGATTATGATAAATCATTACCATCATCTTTATTATTGTCATCATCATATCTGGCATGTATGTATGTATCAAAATAAGTTCTGCATAAAATATCTAAATATCTAATGTCTTAACATACATTTTGTATTTATGGGCAATTCCACCATAACGGAATTACATTCAGAGACGTTTTTTGCTCATTATTTCATTCCCTGCGCAATATTCTCATGACTTAAGTAAATTTTGATACTTATATAAGTTGCACGGGTAACCAGGCTACAACATGATAGGGAAATGGTTTTATATCTTCCATGTGTTGTTGCACACTAGACCAATATGTGTGACCGTAACGGAATTACCGGAGAATGGAGTTTTTTTTTTGCTACAAGTTTGCGTTGAGTTTCTCTGAAATATAAGACACTTTGTAACTGATTTTATGTATGTTTTCTATCTTGATAAAGTCAACTTCATTTTGGAAAAAGGAGGTGCATAAACAACACAATGATAAGTTCACAAATTCACTTTTTTGAAAAAAGACCACTGTAACGGAATTACACAAATTTGTAACGGAATTACATCTCTGAAAGTTACAAGGAAAACTCAATTATTTTGCACTCAACTTTTCTTACATGCTAATGCAAACATCAAGGCTATCTAGCACTTGAATATAAACCATAATTTGACATATCTGTAAAGCAATTTTTGAACTTGTTATGTGTAAAATAAATGAAAATATGGCCAAAATACAAATAAGAATGAAATTTGAAAAAAATATTGCTAAACTCCAGCTTTATTTCGGTTTATTTTCAGCTTCATATTACTAGGCAAGAAATTAAAAAGGATTGCATCAATTAAATGAAAGAAAAATCCTAGAAACTATGTCCACTAAAGTGTGTAACGGAATTACACAACTTGAGCAATGGGATCAACTTTTCCACAAATCGGTACATGAACAACAACAAATTCACATTTTAGCTTCAATACTTTTCAAAAATCAATAATTTGACAATAATAACTATATTTGAAGTAAAAAATAGCAACATTTTTTAATTTTTCCTTTACTTCATGAAAAATGGTTAAAGGGGTAGTTTAGTTTTGGTAAGGCTGAACTTTAGTAACCAAACCTGGACAATAACCTTCAAAACTAATAGTAATAACTCCACTATGCTCGAAAAGTATACAAACTTGCAAAATGACTAAGTAAAAAGCATGTTATCATTCAAAAAGAGCCATTTTGATCACGAGAGGGCGCTTTTTTAAAGGCGTCAGTTTCAACCATTTTCCATAGACAATAATGCATGTGATGTTTTATTACCAGACTGATTTTATAGAGAGAACATCAACAACTACTTAAATAACACTTTCGAAATTTTTTGAGAAAGTGGAAGCATTTTTTGAATTTTTTGAAAAAACCGTTAATTATTTGGGCCCCAAATAATTATAAGATCAGATACATTTATTGATATTTCAGCCGTTTGTGGGCCGATTTCGACCAAATAAAGTTTATTCTGCCATTAAAATTGCATGTTCTCTCAAATTTGACACTCAGTTTTTAATTACCTCACAAAAAAATTGCGATGTGCAGCGCCCTCTCTACCAAAACTAAACTACCCCTTTAAATTGTGAAAAAACCCAAAGTAAAAAAAAAAAAAAAAGTACCTACATTATGTGACATGCTAAAGATTCTACACATCATCAATATCAAGAAACATTTAAACAATTTAAAATCACAAACAGGTCAAATAATTCAACTTTCAATGCTATAAAGCCTCGTAAACTTCCTGAATATTGGAAATCTGTGTGAATGGAAATGCATTGTGAATGGGCAATTCCACTGTTACAGAATGACATATAAGTGATTTGTAGCTCTGTTTTCTTAAAATTCCTTTCACTTCCACAGTTTTTACAACTTACTTTAATAACTGGCAGGGGTACTAGAGGTACAAATCTATAACACTGTAGCGTCAGGAGACCAAAATACAATCATAGGAAAGGGGTCTTTTATTCAACACTAACTTTGTAATGATTTTCTGCAAAAGCTACCACAAAAAATTCTTCATTGGTAATAAAAACTTATCATTTAAGTTACAAACTTGAATTTGGTACATCTTTTTTCCAGAAATGATCTATTTTAACCTCTGAAATTACCTTAAGACAAACGAATGTCACTGTAACGGAATTACGCTTGTGAAATCCACCCATGAAAATGCAATTTCTTGGTTACATTTTTCTGCGTACAGTCTATAGTAAAGAATTTGTATGCATTGTTAAACAATGTATGAATTGTTAAACTCTTACATAAGGACCAGAACAAATCCTGAATTTATGTGTGTGTGTGTAACAGAATTACAAACAAATCGAGATTTGTTGAGATTTGTTATATAAACTCTTGTTATATTCTAAAATTATTCTTTTAAAAATTCATCCTAAAGTGATCTTAAAGGGTACCACCACCCAAAAATAATATTCTTACTAAAGAAAGGTAACATCTTTAGTATTCCATTCCATCAACAAGTTCACAAAAATATGTTTCCAGAAAAAGAAAAAAAAATTGGAAACGCATCACCATTCTAAAGCATGCGTTCATGCGGTCTGAATTACGCAGACTGCTATGTGTGCGGTGAATTGCAATGTATGCAGAGCGAACGAATCGCCCGGGAATCTATTGTTTACAAACGTGCGCGTGTATCGCATTGGCGCACTCGCAAATGGTTGGCCTGTATGGAACCAGGAAATAGCAGTGGTTCCGTAAGTGGTGGAAATTAATTGCTTTGTTTATAAATTACACAACCCTTTGCAAAATGTTGGGTATCTATTTGATATCACAAAACGGTACCAAAACATATAATAATATGTTGTTCTTTGCCTGGTGGTCCCCTTTAATTTACTCTCAAATCAATTTAGAATGCGTTTTTCATTCATTTCATGAAATACATGTATGGATATAAACATGTATGATCCAAATACAAAAAGTTGGCATGTAAAATATAAAAATCGAATTGCAAAAAATGAAAGACACCTTTAGGAATTCCCATTTGAAAATGCAAATACTTTGTACATCTTCTTTGATCTGCATACAGAAGCACACTGAACACTCAATGAATTCTGACTTTATGATAATGAATAAAACATATTCTTAGCCTGTATTATGTATAGTTTTGAATATCTTGAAGCCTATATTCTGTATTTATGTTTGATTTTATATGCTTCAGTTTAATACAAATTTACATAATTAATGGTGAGTTATGAGCCCTTAACTGATCAATGATATTCAAATCTACATACAAAATTATTAATATTAAATCTCCTTGAAAGTTGAAGGTATGATTTATATCTTAAAATACATCAATGTAAATTAATGTTAGAAAATAAATGTAGAACCAGTGTCATACTAATTACTGGATATTTTTAAATTTTTGTTATTGTTTTCGTTTTTCCCTTTCTAAAGTACAAACATGAATCTGCTGCATCTTCATAATTTCAGTCAAGTGGGTCTTGCTGGAAACTAATTTAATGATAGAACATTATCATCTCTATTATGTTCATGGAGAAATTAGAGTAATTATCTATCGTGTATCAATTTAGTTAAATCACCATTGATGCAATATGAAGCATGTGAGGTAATGAGTCACATAAAGCAACATTGTACAGTACATGTATGTATAATGACTTATTGTCTACATGGCTACAGTTCATGCTATTTAAAGGGTATTTCTACATTCAGAACAAGAAAAACAAATATTTTCAGCAATATCATTCAATACCTTACAAACCATGTGCATGTAATTCCGTTACGTAACGGAATTACTAATACTGTTATGCCATTTTTGGAAAAAGTTAGGCCTGAGTCATGTCGGAATTTTTTTGTTCCGGAATCCGCCGGTGTTGTGCCGGTCGGAATCCGGTGTTCCGATAAAAAAAAATCTGCCAATGAATGATACGGAACGAACACGCACTAGAAGGTCTGCCATGGTTTCGGCAGCGCAGGCATGCAGGCCCCGCGGTGCGAGACAGGCCAACTCAACTGCCTTGACTTTGCAAGCAAGTTGCACTCTTAAAAAGTGCCGAAAAGGAACGAAAATGTCTCTTATTTTACTTACATGTTTGTATGGCTTTTAAAATAAATACGAGAACAATTACCTGCAAAAACAGCAACAACAAAAATGCGCTGATTATATCTCAAACATTTTCTAACTCGCTCGAAACTGCATGAACTGAAGCTAATACAACGACACGAATAAGTCAACACTATAATAACTTATACTTTGCATGCAGGCTATAGGGTCTATTTTCCTACGCGAGATCCATCCACTGGGGATTTCCCCAATTCCCGGCGGATCGATCTCGCGCAAGAAAATAGACCCATAACCTGCACACAAAGTATACCAGTGATATGGCGGGCTGTGTCGGAGCATTATTAGTACCGATATCGATAGAGGGCGGACTGGATGTCAACGTTTGAGAAACGTTTGATGACATATGGTACGGCGCAGCTAGCTAGCTCTGACTGATAGCGCTAGCAGCTGCATGACTGTGCGGGGCGCGCCGGGGTAGCTAGCCTAGTCGATCGTTAATTTAGATCGGCTTTCATATAAACGCAGCGGATTTCTTGTCGTCGTAAGTTGCATTCGACATCGTCTTTCTTGTACTTTTTTGTCATTTGTTTTCTTCTGTTAGTTTTCTACTACAAAATATGAATTTTTGAGGAAAAAGAGGTTTTCCGTGATTTTCATCGGAATACCGGAATGGAGAAAACATTACCGGAACACGCACACACCGGACGGATTCCGGTATTCCGTCCGTTCCGACCCAGGCTTAAAGTGACATTATTTCAGAAAATTATGTTGGAAGTTCTTAGGACTATGGTGAAGGAAGAGAATTCACAATGACATGACTAAAGAACAAGTAATAAGATATTGAGAAAAACTTAAAACGTTTTATCGTAACGGAATTACGATCAAATGTGCATAGATTTAAAAAAATTCTCAAAAAAATATGCAATGAAGTTACTGCCCATGCTTTACAATTTGTGATTGTTACAACATCATATGGAAAATATGAGAAAATGAGCAGAAACAGTCATTGAATTAAAAGATTCACTTTATTTTCACAAAATGAAGCTGATTTATGAATAAAAGGTCATAAATTTCTGTTCAATTCAAGCAGAAATATTTGAAAAACCAATCGAGCTATATACAAACGGTTTTCAGTTTCCTAAAATTCAAGTTTTCCTCTATTGATAACAGTTTGATTTAGGGAAGATTGCTCAACTTTGAGATGTGGTTTTTTTGCCTTCTCTCATACGGAATTGCCCTTATCTATATAAAGTAACTAAACGTTATCACTGGGTTTTCCCCAGAAACACAGCTGTATAGATTACATTTATACATCACAATGGAACACACATGCACGATGGATACAGGACAATAAACGCAGTTGCAACTTGCAATATAGAGTACTGTAAACGTAGTTATTTTCGCGCGATTAATATTTCGCGCTGAGCAACACAAAAACACATTCGCGGCTTTTTTATTTCGCGGCCAAGTAAGTGTTCACACGCATTGCAAATTGCGGGTTTTAATATTCGCGGATGCCGACTTTAGCGCAAAATCCCCGAAAATTAATGCACTGTGAACATTACCACGTTTACAGTAATACAATTTGAATAGGTCTGACTGTGGAAACAATAGAGCCTGCAATAAAGCTCTCTCAATAAGGAATGCACTGGGTACATACAGTACATGTATATTTGTACACAAGATCATATTGCGTTTATTTTTCTTTTGTATGGATGACAAATACATAAATACTTGATTTTCAGGGGCAATTTTTCAAAAATGTTGAATTGATGAAAATAGCACTAATTCTATGCACATTTATGGAGGCTATTGGCTAAATTCAAACATTTCAGTACGCAAATACCACTCTGATATAAAGTATCAAAATATATGCAATATCTATGGGGACTCTTTTATGGTTTTGGGGGCTCTTTTCTAAGTCTAAATAGCCCTGAGCCTCTTATGTATTATTTCACTGCTCTTTGCGGCACAACAGTTATGTCATTGCAATTGATTTGAAATAAGCACAGACCGGACCCGCTGGCCAAAGGCCACTACAAATTGGCTTCAAGTTCAGGCTACCAACTTCAAAATTCATTGATGCCAAATTCCATTTGCCAGATTGTGCAACAACAATAATAACAAAATTTGTTATGTTTCTCTTTGTTTGGGGCCACCGGATTCAGGTTTCGGGCAACTAGAATTTGTAAAATGTTTAGTTTTTACTTGCCTGACTGGGCGACAAGGCAAAAAGCTTTAGTTCTAGCAATCGCTATATGTTTATGTACATGTAGGCTTTTCAGCACATCTCGTGCAGTAATAGCCTATTATATCTGAATGCACTCCATCCAACACTGTACAACTACAGCATAACAACATGTATTCTGTAGACAGCTTTCACGTTAATGGCCATTTTGAATCGCCATGGCAACCTACCCTATCAGGGTCATTTTAAAGGACCACATGCTGAACTGTGTGAACAGCTGGTAGCAAAGTATATATATGTGTGTTCTATTTATTGTCATGATAAGAAATAATCAATTGAGCCATAATAGCAATCAATATTTGAAGAAGAAAAAAGATAGTTGTGTGCTCTATTGATTTTCATGATCATCAAAAGAGAATTATATCACAATAATACTTACAATTCGAAGGAAAAAATAACAAAGATATCAAGGTATAGGAAGATATTCATCCTCTGGATGAGGTATTTTGGACAAAGCTGCAACAATAGTGACTGCTGAGTGCTGAAAGCTACAATATAAACTGAAAATCAGTAATACTCATGTACTTGTTATTCTTAAAGATCATCAAGCATGGAGATGCTATACAGCAGGTCACCATTTCTAACTACATGTAGGCTAGTTTGCACGCTCTAGGTAACATTGAGCCAATGGGCATTACGCACAGGGCGCAAAGCACTCGCAAGATCATGAGGATGGCACTGCGACTATGATCTATGAATCCAAACAAACTTTAACACTTTACCCAGTGTGGGCCTTTAAATGTCAATCATAAGTCCATGACACACTGGTTTAGTAACAGCTGGACTTGCTGTGGACAAAGCTGAAAATTATGTGACTGAATAATACTACTAACAATATGAACATTTATATAGCGCAACTACTATACAAAAAGTGAATGGTTTGGAGTTGAATATATACCAGAACAGACACTGATACATTTTGAATTTCTCGAGTGCATTCAATATTGCATCGAGGCCGCAGGCCGAGTGCAATATAATTGCACTAGTAGAGGTACCAAACAACAGTACCAAAACAAACCTGGTGTTACTTTTTGCATGGAGGCCCCCTTTAACACTTTATCCCTTGTGGGCCTTTAAAATTCAACGCTTCATGTGAGTCCATTACAGACTAGTCTAGCAACAGCTGTACTCGCACTATCCCCTACTGTGCAAGGCAGACCCCAAGAAGTTCTACTAATAATTCCTTGGAAACACCACGAATGATAAGTCCATGGGCAGACAACCTCAAAGCTTCAAAGGTGAAAATAGAAATCTAGTAATGCATTCTGACATTACACTGATCTTAACCCGTTCACTACGAGATTCTAAAATCCCCATAGACTTTGTGCATAGCCCACTCGGTTCCCATAACCAATGGGTTAAAGGGAATGCCCACATTGTCTGAGAGCAAAATTAACAACTTTATTAAGAACCTAGTGAAATATCAGCTGTTGCACGTGCATACACTACAAATGTGTATGCTCCTCCAAATCAAGTTTTCTTTTTATTTTGCCAAACCAATACATTTGCCAGTATAATAGTTCTCAGAGGTCAAACGTTGAATTTGTGTACGTACTGTATGCAAGCATGTGTTTGTTACTAGTGTTAATGTGCATGTACAATGTACATGTATGTGTGTGATTGTCTGTATGTACGCCAATGCTCTAAATGAACAGACGCCCTCTGGCACCGGGCCACTCAAAATTAGCTTTGGGCCACCATTTTAATTGATGCTTAATTCCACTGGCCTGAAAGGGCAAGCAAATGTAACAGAACATTTTAATATTTTTCCTTGTTTGGAGGCCAACAGATTCAGGTTTGGGGCGACTAGAATTGGACAAATCTTGTTTTCACTTGCCCGACTTGGCCACCCGGAAAAAAGGTTAATTTCTAGTATGGGTTATACAGTATGAGTTCACATAAATGCATAATTTTCATGCACATATTACTAAGTATAATGTGGTGATGATGTAAATTGTTTAATAATAATAATGGTATTTTATTCAACAAAATGTCACATTCACAGCTACAAGCTGAATTGCAGTGTCATTTGCAACAATATTTACAAACATGGAAATAACATTAATGAACTCACGAGGTATAAAGAAATCATTATATACCTGAAAAGTATCACAAATTAGGCATGAATACTAACGAAAGACAGTAAATTATATTATTATTTTGTATATCGATTTATCAATTAAGGGATTACAAAAGTCAATAGGCATCATGTATCAATTTATATTTCCTAATGCAAATTTTATATTTTAAGATAACATTAAAATAATTATTTGTTCATGTACTTGCACCTCCCATGTGTGTTTGGGTATTATGTGCGCTCAACATTCACACTCCACTGGCCCGCTAGCCCGGGGCTAGTGAAATTGCACTTCGGTCCAGTAAAAATGTATATAAGTCATATTTTGGTGGCCCGATCGGGCAAGCAGAATTTCAACCCGACATTGACAAAATCTTTCTTTTTTTATTCCATGTATGTCATGCTAATATTATCACAGGTTTGATAAGGAAAGATTGAAATTTTTAATAGTAAAAAGTTTTCTCATGAAACAAAAAAAGGGAAGTGTGGAGCCTTGAATTATGTGTTTGTTAGAGCAAATGTGTTTGTCATTGTCTATATGATATGAGCTAACCGCACAATATTTATAGTTTTAATGCATGTGTGTGGGTGCAACTGATGATAAAGTAAGTACTGTATGTTTGTTTCTGTACTGTACATGTATGTGTGTGGGTAAGACATTTAATAGCTGAAAAGTGGGTTAACAATCAGATGTAATTTTTAACCAATACAATGTTTGCATTACTAAACATATCTAAAACAAGATACATGTGAATTTCTTGCCACAATTTTATGATTATAAAATGATCAAAATATTCTAGGTTTTAAATTAGGTTATTAAAATACCACAGTTTGTGCAAACCTTTCAAAATAAGGTGAAAATACAAAGCTGGTTTCATACATGTACTTCTATTAGAGAAGAGAACCACTAAATTTGTGAGACAAAATTACTAGATCTGTTTAGAATGCTCATTGTCAATTGGCATTGTACTTTTTCTATAACACTAACAAAATCCATATATATTCACAATTCATTATCACGATGTGCACAATTATTAAAAAAAGTACATTACCCATATTTGATGATCACAGATTCACAATGACAATATTGAAATCTAGTCAGGGATTTTATTTTCAAACAAAAAAAACACATTGAAAACAGAAACAACTTTGAAAATACGAAGTACCCATTCTATACAAAATGTCCTTTCATAATTTCTCTTCATCATAATATAATATCATTAGTACAATGCCCACGATAATCACAATGGCAATTGTCTGGGAATTTGAACAAAATATCAAAGGAAGAATCAAATTTGGAGATATCCATGATTTGATTCACAAAGTGCTTTCAAAAACTTTGTACCATCATAACACACTAGAATACACATGTACACTATTGGTAATTTTCACAATATGTAACCAGACATTTGGGGAAAGAAAGATACAAATATATATATGCTAAATGCTAAAATAAACCTGTACAATACCCATGATCTTCACAATGTATACATCCTGGCATTAATGTAAGAATAATATCAAAGAGAGGAAGATAACAATTGTCCATCACTATGAAACACAGACATTTTGGTAGTTTCTAATGAAAGAAAAAAGAAGATAAAATACTCCTCATTTTTAATCACAATGCACACCCAGACAATTTCTGTCATTTTGATAAAAGTTGGCTCCCTGAAGTCTCTCTGTATGATCAACACGTGGGTGCAGGGGAGTAGCTATGGGGAAGGTTGGGTAATGGGGAAATGTGCCATCCCACCCAAAAAGCATATTGAAGCAAAAACAAAACAATAAGAAACATAAAGAGGCATGGGGAAACGTGCTTCCCCACCATTAAAACATTTGTAGAAAAAACAAAACAATAAAAAATCATAAGGAGGCATGGGAGAACGTGCCTCGCCCAATAATTTGGAGGAAAAAACACAGTAAAAACCATTTGGGGATAACTTTCAATAGGGTGCCCCCCTGCCCCAATCAGTCCAACTACACTACGCCACTGTGTGGGTGTATAATGTATGTATTGGTTCTGCCACTCCTCTTGTGCTACTGCCCTTTGACTTGTTTATAAAAAGTTAAAGTGATCCATTAACTTTGTCAAATATCAACCAAAATCACTTGGAGCTTCAACATTTCTCTAGATGTTACAGCAAAATCAAATTGTCCTCAGTGGGTTTTTAAAAAGGGATCTAGTAACTTTGTTGACAAGTGAAATAAAGATGAATGTTTGTTAAATTATGTGAATTGTTGTGATCTGATATCTCTACTGTGATAATTTCACGTTAAATGGATGTTATAGCGAAAGTGCAATTTGACAACTCATTGCACCGACTTTGTACAGAGTTATGAATCTGAACTCTTCAATCATACATGTATATATATCTTTATAATGGAAGAAAATTTGGAAAACCCAAACAACTGTTCTATATTGCTTATATTGGTAATATGAATACAACACGGTACAACAGAACAGCTAGAGTTCCAAGTAAGTTTTGAGGATTTGGACAATATTACTAGACTGGTCCTGAAAATACTTGAGCTTAAATCGCCTCAATGCATATTTTTTTACAAAAATCAAATCATCTCCAAGTTCAACGGGTTAACACATCAACATAATCCACCTGTCGCAAGTAGCCAAGTATCTGTGCATTTGATTTGACATCACTGCCCTCCATTTCCCAACATTCAACTCCTCCACCCATCCATCCGTCATTGTCTTTTGATATAAAATGTGAATATTTTTGTCAGTAGAAATTGCTATGTACTGCCATCATTTGTTCATATACGACAACCGAAGCACATTTTGTGTTTTGTTTACCCCCCCCCCCCTCCTCCCCCCCCCCCCCCCAAAAAAAAAAGCAATAAAAATACCTTCTTTTTTTCATTCTTATGAAATTTGAATCTCTGATGTCATGTAGAAACAATAATCTATCGCTGACTCTGGAGTCATTTTTCAAGCAACCACACCCAACACAAGTATGTACATACTACCACCCAGGGAATGGGAGAACCAGATAGGGTGTCTGAATTTGGTGCCCTTTTGACAACCCATTTTGACCTTAATATTCCATGATTTTCCATCCAGTCTTGAGCTTCATCCTTTCATACTTTTCTTTCCGTATGTTTAAACATAAATTTACCATTTCAAATTACTCTTATGCTAGTTCATGTCTGAAAGCCATACTATGTTCATTTGTTGCAATGAGCATTTGTGTATAACATGTACTTGTACAGTGTATGTCAGTTTCATTTGTGAATTTTGTTGCTATTTATTTTGAAAGCATTATTTCAAAATTCAATCTTTTGGCAATTTGAGGTTTCCTATATTTTTATAGCATTATTTCGGTTTAACTGTTAAAGGAAGGTTCAAATTACTTATTTTACCTAGCATACCAAAAATCTTAATGAACAAGTAAAATTTAGCATCAAAGCCAAAGAACAGTTATTGAAAATCACAAAAACATGACAATTTGAAGTTTTTGTTTGAGAGGTAACTTTCCAAAACTGTTGCTCAGCTTTAAATTAAGGGGGCCCTCATGGCCCTGGGTCAACAGACTAGTGTGGTGTTCTGGCTCTGGCCTATAATGCATCAGAGGACAACTAGAAATGAGAGTCCACACATCAGATCAGATCATAGACTTGTACCGTAAAACTCCGTGTATAAGACGCACTCGTGTATAAACCGCACCCCCAACTTTCTATTTTAAAAAATTCATATATTCATGAGGTAGCAATGCTCATTAAATATGCAAAATACTAAATTCATTAATAACTTTTTTGTTGAGAAAAATGTATAACCACTGTTTAGATAATTGAATATTAAATGAGTGCTGATACTCATGAATATCTGAATATTCAATTAGTAGCAGTGTTACTGCTTAAAAACTTGCATTTTGTTTTGCTAACCACTATAATTTATGTACGAAAAAGGTATATTTTGATAAATGTTCCCCCTTATATCAAGTTCTTGTCATGCCCTAGACCAATTTAATATGCATTAAACATGACTACCGGGTGTCCCCAAAAAAAAATTCTAAAAAAAAAAAAAATTTTTTTTTTTTTTTTGGCTGTACCTGTGTATAAGACGCACCCCCCACTTTGAACATTTTCCGACGGAAAAAAAGTGCGTCTTATACACGGAGTTTTATGGTATTAAGTGACCTAGGCATCCCTGTAAATAAGCAATCCTATCCTTCAAGAAAACTAACACCTTGGTCCAAAGTTGATAGCCGGTGTCGTCTTCAATTCCCGGTCCTCGTTAGGGGCAATGTCCTTTTCTTAATTGGAGTTGATCATCCTGGGGGCTGTGATCGTGCTACCAGGGCTTGTGCGACATGGATCTGTTTTAAAGGGGATGTTCTGATTTGAACTGCAAGTTGGCAACTTGGCAATGACCAGTACTAGTGTATCTGGGAGTAGGTCTCTGGTGAGTTATGTGTAGAGGGGGGGGGGGGGGGGGGGACTGTTCCCACCCATAAGGCAACGCTATGAATTAGCATACGCCCGATGGCCTAGGCCACCAAATATTGCTGTAGGGCCAGTAAAAAAATCATATTACCAAAGTTTGGTGGCATAATCGGCTTCGTGCAGAAAATTATGTGAATTACAAGTAGAAAATTGGATACCTCACAGAAAACACTGAATGTGTGTTTTAAATAGAAAGGAAAGAAAGGTTGATAACTTAAAGTTGCAGAACACATCTCTGTTCTTGAGGCCAACAAAAAAGAAAGCACACTTTTCCAAAATATATCTGAAGCTGTAACATATATCATTTCAATATGAATAGCATTGCAGAATGTAAACATGATCATTAAATACTATGCAATTATTATAGTACACTTTACATACGTAGTGAATATAGATGCACTATCAATTAGGCCCGAGTCATGTCGGAATTTTTTTGTTCCGGAATCCGACGGTGTTGTGCCGGTCGGAATCCGGTATTCCGATAAAAAAAATCTGCCAATGAATGATACCGAACGAACACGCACTAGAAGGTCTGCCATGGTTTCGGCAGCGCAGGCATGCAGGCCCCGAGCTGCGAGACAGGCCAACTCAACTGCCTTGACCTTGCAAGCAAGTTGCACTCTTAAAAAGTGCCAAAAAGGAACGAAAATGTCTCTTATTTTACTTACATGTTTGT
Organism: Echinarachnius parma; assembly: GCA_037951105.1. Lineage (NCBI taxonomy): Eukaryota > Metazoa > Echinodermata > Echinoidea > Clypeasteroida > Echinarachniidae > Echinarachnius > Echinarachnius parma. The sequence goes on along the minus strand of JBAMJV010001094.1, from coordinate 9,747 downwards.
ATGGCTTTTAAAATAAATACGAGAACAATTACCTGCAAAAACAGCAACAACAAAAATGCGCTGATTATATCTCAAACATTTTCTAACTCGCTCGAAACTGCATGAACTGAAGCTAATACAACGACACGAATAAGTCAACACTAACTTGTATACTTTGCGTGCAGGCTATAGGGTCTATTTTCCTACGCGAGATCCATCCGCTGGGGATTTCCCCAATTCCCGGCGGATCGATCTCGCGCAAGAAAATAGACCCATAACCTGCACACAAAGTATACGAGTGATATGGCGGGCTGTGTCGGAGCATTAGTACCGATATAGAGGGCGGACTGGATGTCAACGTTTGAGAAACGTTTGATGACATATGGTACGGCGCAGCTAGCTAGCTCTGACTGATAGCAGCTGCATGACTGTGCGGGGCGCGCCGGGGTAGCTAGCGCTAGCCTAGTCGATCGTAGTAGTACTCGCTAGATCGGCTTTCATATAAACGCAGCGGATTTCTTGTCGTTGTAAGTTGCATTCGACATCGTCTTTCTTGTACTTTTTTGTCATTTGTTTTCTTCTGTTAGTTTTCTACTACAAAATATGAATTTTTGAGGAAAAAGAGGTTTTCCGTGATTTTCATCGGAATACCGGAATGGAGAAAACAAAACCGGAACACGCACACACCGGACGGATTCCGGTATTCCGTCCGTTCCGACCCAGGCTTACTATCAATAACAAAATTATTCAAGTCTAAATGGAATTTAAAAACCCACATACACAAGCAGTTTTAACCATTCATGAAGCTAACACGAGGTAAGATAAATCTAGTATTGCCTTGCACAACAGAATACAAACATGAGCATTATAATTATAGTGAACATCAATGTACTGTAACCCAGATTGCACAGAGATGCTTTCTTTGTGTGCACATTAATGTATGTCTAGTAACGCATGCTTCAAACATGCATGTTTGCCTATGGAGACCCCTTTTATCACCAAGGCCAAGCTTTGTGTGTGGTAAGTCAATGGCCTATTGAGGTCTTCGTACTGAATGGTTTAATGCTGGTTGAATAAAACACATGTATGTATGCTTCATATTACATGTATTCATGTTTGCCTATTGACCCCTTTCATCACCAAGGACATGCTTTGTGTGTGTTAAGTTAATGGCCTATTGACGACTTGGTAGTGAATAGATTAATGGAGTGGAGTGAAACACATGTTGTTGGGTGTGAATAGGATCACATCTCAATGAGCTGTTGGAGGGGGCTCTTATGGACATATATTGTAGATCTAAGCAAAGAAAATATGCAAGTATAACAAAAAAGAGAAGAAGTGAATCTATAAATTATACAGGGCTTGTAATTATATGTTTTCTCTAATGGCCATTGTTGGCCAATTAGAATCATGATTTCTCCAAATTCGGTTGCCTGGCACAAGAATTTGGTGGGGCAAGACAGAGAAAATAAGAAGAAAGTATGTTACATTTAGTTGCCGGTTGATAGGGATACATGTACAGGCCATGCCCCCTACAGAAATGTATGTGTGCCGCAAGCCAGCGACTAGCTTGCGGCTAGCTAGTGACTAGATAGCCGCAAGCTTAATAAGCGATCTCTTCCCGAATTAAAGGGGTATTCCGGGCCTAATAAAACCATTCGTTATTTGAATAAGCAGAATAAGAGGCATAATTGGTGAAAATTTGATCAAAATCAGACAAGAAACACGGGAGTTATACCTATCTGAACATCATGTAGTAACGAGCGATCGTTTCAAAATTGCCGCCATATGCAACATCATTGACGAGCAACTCGCCATGGCTTTAGTACATGAAAATACACTTATTTCTCATTTTCGTTGCTAAAAATTAATTTTTCTCTGCTTGTTTTCACGAATTCATAGAAGAATATCGATGGGCCAACCTCTTTGGAATTTGTAAGCTCATAAATTTGCTTTGTTATTAAGAACATTTAAATTTTTAAAATGTCCATGTAGAAGTCAAAATGGCTGCAGCTCGCAAGTGACGTCACGAACGATAGCAATTGCGAACGATACTAAAAATCGGAGCAAAGTTCATCCTGTCATAACTTTTTTATTGCTCTCCCCTTTTGGCTCAGATTTTCGATCATGATTCTTCATATTCACTTCATTTTATAGCAAACATCACATTTCTGGGGTGGAATTCCCCTTTAAGCTTGCGAAAATTTATCCGCACGCTTAAAATATGCTGCACGCTTACAATTTCAACAGAGATCACCTATTAAGCTTGCGGCTAGCTAATCACTAGCTAGTCACTAGCTAGCGCAAGCTAGCCATAAGCTAGTCGCTGGCTTGCAGCACGCTTAAGATTTCTGTAGCTTAGTTCTATTTTAAGTATATTTTGAATGATAGGATGAAAATAATGTAACAAGAGATCCTTTTAGTTGGCAACTAGGGTGAACTTAGTAGGTAACCAATGTATACCCAGATAACCATAGATGTTCAGAAATCTTGGTGTTCCTTATGCTACATGTAGGTTTACACCATGTCCCCGGCGGCCACGGCAGCCCCGTTTCAGGCCACCGTGGAAAAAACGGGATGGACGTGAGACAACGCGGGGGGACGGAATGGGCAAACGTGACTGCCGTGTATGCCGGGCCAGATTTTTAAACTGTCAACAAATTTGCCACTGCAACCTAGCAGGCCGTAGTAAAATGGGGGGAACGCAACAAAACGTGACAGGCTGTAACAAAACTTAGAGGCTGTCCGTAGTAGGACGGGAAGACATTCCCCGACATCTCACGGTCCTTTCCCGTCCTATTACGGACAGCCTCCAAGTTTTGTTACGGCCTAGTACGTACTGTCACGTTTTGTTGCATTCACCATGTTTTACTTTGGCCTGCTAGGCTTCTCATCCGCACCGTGACTGCCGTGGCAAATTTTTTGATAGTTTAAAAATCTGGCCCGGCATCCACGGCAATCGCGGCCTATCACGTTTGCCCATTCCGTCCCCCCGCGTTGGCTCACGTCTATCCCGTTTTGTCCACGGTGGCCTGAAACGGGGCTGCCGTGGCCGCCGGGAACATGGTGTAAACACACCATCAGTTGAGGGAAGGGGCTCTTCCCCCCACGGCCCGTCACGGATACCGTGGTAGACCATGATAGACCGTGAGAAAACTTGGCAAGAACTAACAAAACTTGAATACAGAGGAAAAATTTGTCAAAATCTCACGGCGCACTACGTCTTGGGCAAACGGGGCTGCCGTGGCTGCCGGGGACATGGTGTAAACCTAGCATTACTGAGCCCACACATACACACATTACAATACTGTACACTGTTCAGCCTGCATTGCACTGATAATGTGTGAGGCCCATGTCAGAAACGCATGGCACCCATGCATTAAATATACACCCGTTGCCGAGCTGATATTGCGTGTCGGGCTTGTAAATGGTCATACCATGGTATGACCATTTACATAGTAGATGTGACTGAGCTGAACATTCAAAATAGACTTAGATTTGAACTACGCTAGTCAAGGTTTAATGAATATGAGCCCTAGTTTCCATTTTTAAGCATTACTTTAAACTTAGCTTCTCGTTCCCAGACAGGAAATTGCAAGAGAAATTATGGAGCATATATTTTATACATAGTATATTTTTGCTATGCTTATAAACGTGAATTCATATCAATCGATGATTAAAATCCCTACCTTTTTCTTTTTTTTAATCTGGCCAGTTTTGGCTACTAGGGTGGTTAATACTGATTGGTGAAGTATTGATATTTCTGACGTACCTCCTGCCTTTACATGCAGATTGCATACATTGCCATGGTAACTAAGTCGATCTAGCCGAGTGATAAAGAAGAAGTATGGCATGTAAATGTACATATATTGCAGTGGTTACTTACATGTATACTGCATACAATATTGATGATAAGTCATGGGATAATTTGCCATGGTTGCAAAAGCATTGAATATTGATGAAGGATTATTGTACTGACATATGAGAAATGTGTGATTAAGTTGTTACTATGGTTACCGATGTATGAAGTAGTGATAGTAGTAATATTACTGACAGATTTGAGGATATATTTTGGCGACGGTCACAACTATGATTTTAAAGAAGCTGAATTAATTATTTATGAGTCCATAAAAACTGTAGTACACTTTACTAGTGATAATGTGAATATTGCCACAAATTTACAATTTGTTCATCTCACAAGGAAATGTGCAGTAAGTACTATCTGTACAAGGTACAATCTTAATGAGTAAACATTCTAGTTTGTAAACAGTCATTGATAACAAAGCGTCTTATCAATTTAATTTCCTTATAATTTCTACAGTGGAACCTCATTACAACAAGAACCTTGGGAACCTTAAAATTACCTTACAAGTACAAGTATACAGGTACAAGTAAACCAATATCAGTATCTTGATTCTTGATATATCAGGGTAACATTTCAAAGAATCTTAGAGCAGCAAAATGACCTTGTTGTTAGAGGATTTTGTTTGATCTCCTTTTAAGGAGGTTCCACTGTATTTCTTTTTTAAATGACAAACATAAGCGTGCATCCCTGTACAAGGTACAAGAACTAGAACAATAATGATGAGCTCTTACAATGTACACGTACATGTTTGTCGTTTGAATGTAAAGCTTGCATGCAGCATCAGAAAGGGACTTATGATTCTTTCAAAGTGATATTGTATTTATGACAAGAACTAGGAACAATAATGATGAGCTCTTACAATGTACACGTACATGTATGTTTGTCGTTTGAATGTAAAGCTTGCATGCAGCATCAGAAAGGGACTTATGATTCTTTCAAAGTGATATTGTATAAATTTATGAAAGACAAACATCAATGTTACTTCAATGCTTGCATACAAAATGTATGTTTTGTACCCATGACTCATCCACATCCCAGGGACAACACAAATTAATGATGAGATAAGTTAAATTCACTGCGTCGTCGTCATCGTGTTAGGTGGTGTGTTACTGGGAGGCACAATGTTATATGCACATGCACACTCTGTGAGCTATTTGTGGTTCCTCCCTTGGTTTCTCCCTGGGTTCCTCCCATCTAAAACGACCACGATGCTGTGACTTTAACTAAATCTCATCAATAATTGCTGTCGTCCCTTTGATGATTAAGTTAATACAGACGCTATTTTTGTGCACTCACACATGATCCCACCTGGTTATGTAGACATGACACTGCTTGGTACAGGTTCCCAACAGGCACTGGTTACGACAGATGCAGAACTTACTGTAATGTACATGTACTTTAACCCATTCAGGACTGATTGATTTTGCTATAACGCATATTCTCCATAGACCCTTGCCCGAGTATTTTCGGGACCAGTCCTGAATAGGTTAAAGGATATGTACCCAGGCTCAATGTTAACACTGTCGGCTAGTAAATGTTAACAATTTTACCCCGAACCGGGCACAAAATTATAGTATAGGCCTAAGTTAAATCAAAACTTGTCAGTGTTTAGTACTTATAGGCCTTCAAGGGCACTTTCAAGCTCCAATCAAGTACGACACACCAAATACTGAACTTTGCAAACTATCGAATGAATGAATGAATGAATGAATGATTTATAATTTCTGCCTACTATTGCCCATTATAATACAGGGATGCAGTAAACATACATGGTATTAGTTGAACTGTTTTCTGATTTTAATCTCAGCATTTCAGTGATAACAAAATAACTACGGGCTCCTAGGGTGATTTAGCACCCAAAATGCCAAAACAGTCACTGAAAATCAGTCAAAAAGCCTCTGTAATTGTCAAAAGCTCTCTGTTTATGCTAATTGTAGTGCAAGAAGACATTAACAGTATCTCCCAAATACAATTTGACTTTTTTTTTCCAGCAGTGTCTTGTGTAAATACAAAGGGTACTGTACATAATTATATAGGAGTCACTGCCTTTAATCAAAATCAATATCTTTTAATTTAGCCTTCATAAGTACTAGGTGTGTCCTTTATTTATCCTGCAAGGGTCTTTACAACTTGACCCACTTAATTTAAAAATACTCCTAACAGGAAAAATCTATTGAAAAGTGGAAATTGATACCTGAAAAACAAACTTGTTTTGACCAAACCCTGTGAACATCCAGACAGATTGACCTTCATTAGTATTTAAGGGCTGTCTGTGGGTCAACTGCTTGCAAACTACAAACAGTGTTTTATTTCTGCTGTTCTCAGTATATATTTTGAAGAGGAAAATAAAGTTCTATAAGGGAGTCAAAATTAGTACAAGTCCACTGGATTGCGGACATACACCAGGGCCCCGTTGCGGAAAGAGATACAATCGATTGTAAGTCAGACAATTTGCCTGTTTCAACCAATCAGATTTGCGCATTTAGAACACATGATCTTACTTACAATTAATTGTAACTTACAATCAATTGTATCTCTTTCTACAACAGGGCCCAGAACTCAGTTTCGGGCCACTAAAATGACATTATGTATGCCAAAGTTTACATGCAGACCTTCTCACTGGGGTAACAAATTCTGACAACTTTTTCTAATGATTTTCACTGTTATGGGATGCCAATCCTGGATTCCTGGTTGCACTGCATCAAATTTTAAAAAGTTCTCATTTTAGTTGACCAAGCAACGATCGCACAACTAAGAAAAATGTAATATGAAGCAGTGTAAACAAAAATATTGTTATCATTTGTATTTTTCCTACTATTATAAATTTGGTAATCAGTAAATCAGCAATTTGGCTGATTCCTCAAGATTAGTTAGCATACTCCCTAAAGCCATTGATATTAGACCTGACAAGTCGGGCAGATTGAATTGTATGATATAATGCTAGAGCTGGATTCTATTCAACAACGGATAGCCAGCTGTTTGCGAGTGAGTTAACTAGCCCCAAAACTAATTATGTTGCTCAATTTCATATATTGCTTAATCCATAAATTCCCTTTGCACTTTCCAAGCCCCTATAGATTTCCATAATTTGGTAGATCAACAATTAATTCAATTTCAAGGTCAATCTGATAAAATTATTAAACTGTGCTTGTAACAGGCATAATTAACGTGTACACACAACCATGTACATGTACATGCATAGTCCCTAGTGTTATTTAGGAAGAGTAGGGAAGTGTATTGTGTACAAACATAATAAATATGTTATTACTTTTTGGTGAGTTATACAGACAGTCTGCACAATAAATATTTCCAATTATACACGGCATGTATAAAATACTGAATTACAGATTATGAATAGAATATTAATTCAACATTTAAAATCAATAATTTGGTTAATAAATTCATTTAACCATTTTATGTTAATATCTTAATTATTATACCCCTTTGTCTCAACTTACCCATTGTTTATGTGAAGTTGTGAAGTTGTGAACCTGATGTGCACGTACATATAACTGTGGACTTACTCCATTTTCCGATCCCCATAGATTTAATACAGGACCCACAAGGTTCCCGTAGGCAATGGATTAACATGCCACATGTCACAACAACAAAATGCACAACTGCACTGTACGTTTTCCTAAAAACCATATCAAACCTAGAAGGCCCTCCACAACTGCTACCGAATCATCAAACGGATTATATGTGGGACCACACATGTGTATACTCTGGCAGGTGCACAATACTGTGAATGCACCTTCTGTCCGATCTGTCACATACAAATTACAACCAATCATCATATTCAATGCAATGACATTGACAAGGGAACGTAAATTTAAAGGGGTATTCTGCTATTGACTCATATTATGGACAGAAAGCAGATTTTGTCCTTTTATTGTTATTTAACCCTTTGCTTACAGGAACTGGGTGGGTTATGTACAAAGTCTATGGGGATTTCAGAATCTCAAAGGGAAAGGGTTAATGTAATTTCTTTATTATGACGTCAGAGGCGAGGAAAATTATGTTAGGTCACAGGTTAATTGCTTCCCATAATTCATTACTTAATAATTTTGATAATTTGTCCATCTTGGGTTTTCTCAATTTTTGCTAAGTCACCAAACCTGAATGCTTCCCCCCAAAAAACAGAATGTATCAAAATGTATTTTTGTTGATATACTATAATTTGTTGTATTGTCTAGATAGTTAAGGCACATTAACGCAATCCTTATAGACACATTTAGCCAACAGTTTCATGAAATACAAATAGTTACAGAACAACATAGCATTATTGAGTTACTACTTACTAAGGAATTGCCCATGCTTCATCACTACTAATATTGCAATCCTTATCATCATTCATTACCGTCAATCGTCATCACTAGTTAGCTTCTGTCTTTTTCATCATCATTCATCACTTTGTCCTTTACCTTACAATATGATAAATCATAATCATCTTCTTCCAGTATTTATTCCTCCGATATGCGGAGATCTGCAGGGAACTGCAGGGCCTAGCTAGGGCAAGTCAAAATAGTTACAGCATTTATACATAACGATGACGATGACATGAAGATTATCATTATTAATCTTAAAGCTTTAACATACATCAACATCATCATTGGCATCACCATCCTCCATTTCCTCATCAGCGCATTACCATGACATCATCATCATCATGGAGACATGGACATTTTTATTTTCATATAATCATCATCATGGTCATCCATAAACTTTATTACATTATTGTTACCACCATTTATCATCAGCAACATCATCATTTCCATCATAATAGTTATGCATCATAAATAATATTTTGAACTTAATAAATTCGTCAAATGAGGGAATATATTTACCAGTCGGCTCCCGATCCCGATCCCGTCCGATGCACATGACGGTCAGCAGATGCGGATAAGTCGGCTCCAATGCCAGGCAGAGATAGGTAAATGCTGCTCTGCCCTTTCCTGGTAATACATCCAGCAGCCTCTGCACTCTGGCTTGAGCCGAAGGAAGCTGGGTCATTTCATCCACCTCCGTCGGGCTGATGATGTTCTCCAGCATCGGCAGAAGCCGTTCCACGTCCACGGACTTCGCGAAAGTTTCGCGGTGCCGCCGCAAAAGCGAGACGTGTTTTTCATCCATTCTCGACGGCTCGTTCATTGCTTTGCCTCGCGTAAAATTGAATTCACATTGAAAACGGGGTAAGGAGTATCATGCATTCTCTTCATAAGTTGTCTTAGCTCGCGAGACGACTGGCTAAAAAACTCTAACTGAAAACAAATCCTGGAAAAAACAGCTGATCGAGCGGCGGCCATATTGGAAGCCAACACCGCAGAGTTTCGCACGGATCGCACGCATACACCCGTAGCGATAACGGACCAGTATCGCTATGCTGCGGCGGACCAATGCATTCCGATTCCGTACGTTATTCCCCAGTGAACTCGACAAACCTATTATCATAACAATCACCTTTTCGTCTATAATTTACAAAAAGCCCGAGCTTTGAAAGCAAAAGATCACACAATTTATCTCGGTACAACTAAATCACAAAATATGAACGTTGGTTAGTCTCCCTCCAGGCCAGATGCGCGTCAAATCAATCAAAACATGAAGGTGATATTTCGCAAGTAACAGATTTTCTCGTACATTCGACCTCCAATCGCGGGTACATATTCCGATACCAGCGCGAGAGGGGTACGGATACCAATGGAAGTTGCACCCATACATTGGGTCAATCTAACTCTATGATGTCACTACTAAGGTGGCATTATAGGGACATTTTTAGAAAAATATATCGAATATGGAGACACTTTTGCATATTTGTTGTGAAATATTTGCGCAGTTTTCACGAAATAATGGACAATTTTCCTTAAATTTTCGCCCGCATATTTTCAGTTTCCAAGGCGCTCAAT